>CAEFZX010018073.1:0-129093 GCA_903066825.1 Alfaro cultratus
TGTGTGTGTGTGTGTGTGTGTGTGTGTGTGTGTGTGTGTGTGTGTGTGTGTGTGTGTGTGTGTGTGTGTGTGTGTGTTTGTGTATGGGGGTATCTGCTCTCCCATGGGAACCCAACCACAGCTGAGAGTAAATGGCAATTACTGTGTTTAACTGTTTTATCCGCGCTGTGAGGCAACCATACACCCAGATTCCACAGAACATCATTAAAACACACTTAAAGCCACGCACACACACACACACACGCACACACACACACACTCGTGCGGCAGGAGAAAGACTGGCTTGGTTGAGACTTGACAGGTCGTTCATGCCTGTCACATCCTCATTTACTCAACCATGATGGAGCGATACAAATACCGGCAGACATGTTTCAATATTCTTCAGGAGCAAATTATGATATCTTATTAGCAGATGATGGAAGAGAGAGAGGAGAGGGGAGGGACGGGGTCGCATGTTCAAAGTTACGCACGGGAACGCAGAGCTGACGGGACACCGCAAACACACTCACACACACCCCAAGGTTCGACTTACACCTTCAAACTGATTAATAAGTCCTATTAGTTAACTATTGGATAATGGTTGAAATGATCCTTTTTTCATGCTCTTGCTTTATTCATATTCATACATACATGCATGGGAGGACAGGTGGAATATTGCCTCAAGTACCAAGCTTCAGTGAGCTGCATGTGTTGTAAATCTGGATATGGCAGAAGCTGAATCAAGAAGTGAATGATTGAGGGGATCACAAATCTGGAGCAAACTTCCAGAAAACTGCAAAACAGCTGAAACACTGAGTTCCTTTAAGTCAAGACTAAAAAACCCACCTGTTTAGAGTTGCTTTTAAACTATAACAAATGGAAAATTTACCAGCATATGCGATGTGTGTTGACGATATTGATGATGGCACTCGTCAATTGTTGACGGTGTGGTGATTGTATTTTTTTCTGTTTTTATGATGTAAAGCACTTTGAACCGCCTTGTTGTTGAAATGTGCTGTACAAACAAACTCCATTCATTGATTGGTTGAAAAACAGCTCGTCTGGTTTTCAACCGTTTGGGATTTGTGCTTCAGAAAAGAAGAAAAAAATCTAAATTCACATCGTTTAAAAATGCTGTTTGCATTTTAGATGTGTCACAGTCAAGCAGACAAACATGATTTCGGACAGAAAACGTACAGACAGAGAGACGGAATAAACAGAGAGGTGGGGGTAGAAAGGTACCTTCTCTCCACCTTAATTTGAGCTGGCATTTGACAGGGATGTGTCAGACCTGTGTGAGTAATGAGAGAGAATGACTGTGTGTAGATATGCGTGTATGTGTGTGTGTGAGGGTGGGGGAAAAGGAATCTAACTGTGCGCTCCATGGCTGGACGGACTGACAGACAGCTGTCCACTCGCCAGTTGGCTGCTGAGGTTGTCGGGTTGTCACATCGAGGTGGTCAGCGCAAGAAAAGGTACCGCTGCAGATGTGTGCTTCTGCATGCGTGAGTGTGTGTTTTTGCGTGTGTGTGTGAGAGAGAGAGAGAGAAAGAAGGCAAAAGAATGTGTGCGCATGTGACTCACTCCCACCTGCAGGGAGATAGCACAGTGCCAGCCGCAAGGCCAGCAGAGCATTACTCACAGCGAAGACCAACGTCTACATTTGATTCATACACACACACACACACACAACCACATAAATATAGCTTGCCACTGAATAATAAGAAGGAGTCCTGCATTAAAAGGAAATTGTGCCCACCTGTGAATAAAATGCATTCTTCCCCCCACAGTGATTGTCCAAAAGGAGTGAAAAGCCGTGGATGAAGAGGAGCAATGGGCAGATGGGGGGTTTTTTGGAAAAATTTGTTACTACCAGCCCTCAAGGATATATCTAAAAATTTTTTTTTTAAAATGTTCTCTTTAATTCTACAAACAGGCTGGCAAGTCCATGACCCACGATTTAAACCAGACATCCTTAGAACTCCGCCTTAAAAATACTTAAAGTGTCTGTTTGTGACGATGCTCCACACTCAGGAATTTCAATTCAGTTCAGCGCCGATTCAATGGATTCTGTGAGCGAAACGCAGTGTTTATGCCAACAGATTCACCGGACACCCGCATTTACAGCGTGTTGCCATGTATTGTCTTCACCTCCATTCAGAGTTTTTGATTGTCAGTCATGTAACTTACCTTCCCTCTCACTTTCATCACCTGCTTGGAGGCAAACCAGCCATCCTGCTCTCCTGCACCTTTTGGGAACTCCAGACATTCCCAGGCCAGAAGGTATATTGTTGAAACCAGAATAAGTAATAATATTAATAATAATAATAAAACACATATACTTTTTTTTCTCACTGTCTGAAGTTCATTCAGACCACACTTGTTTTGTTTCCGCTCAGAGTGACCAAAATTAGTTCTTTTTGCTAAATGCAACAGTAATGACAGAAAGATCATGTCAGAGATTGATTTATTTATTAAAGTCTTCAAACTTTAATAAATAAAGTTTATTTGTGCTCAGTATCTGGCCCGTTCTTCTCGACAGGACTTCTTTTGGGCAGCTGATGAGGAGTGTGTGGCAACAACGCCATGGCAACGGTGAAAACGGAAACTTCTTGCAGCTTTGAAACAAAACCTTTTAAAACTCTGGTTTAACTTAAACGTCGAGTCTCTAGTCAAGTTTACATTTTTTTAAAGCACATATCAGGGGAATTGTTTCACTTTCCTTTTTGGTTCCACAAACTGTTGCTGAGAATTAAAAAATAAATAAATAAATAAATAAATAATGTTAGTCAAATTTTGTGGTGTGTAAAGTGCCCAAAGTTGTACTCAAGTAAGAGTACTTCAATATATTTTTACTCATCTAAGAAAGAGTAAAAAAATAATGTTTGGTAAAAATGCTCTTCAAGTATTGAGTAACACATCGAAACATCAATCACTTCATGTATGAAAATAACATCATGAGACAAACCAAAATATACAGCTATGTGGAAATACAGGCATTTTTTCAGACCAAATTGAAAATAATTCATGTAAACAACATAACCACAAAATAATAAAATCAGGTTAAATACTTTTTTAAATTTTATTATTATTATTCTCTTTTTTTTTTACCAAGTCAATGTATTTCGATGTATATGAAACGTTGACAAGGTGTGTGTCTGGTGACGTAGGTAGAATTTATACTCATGTAAGAGAAGCGATACTTCATACTAAAAATCATTCAAGTAAAAGCAAAGCACAGTAATAAACACTCTAAAAAGAACATTTTGAGAACTTTTTTTTCCAAAAGAAGTTACAAAAGTAAATGTAACTGACTGGTCACATTTAAACACCTCCTTTGCTTTGCTAAACTCCGTTTCCCCTTTACATCCACGTTATAATTATTACAGTTAAAATACTTATGGTACAGAAGCTGATTTTTTTCCCCTCCCTCATGTTCAATACTGTGTGACAGCGGTGCGTCTCTATTACAACACTGGTGAGAAATAAAACAGCTTTCACCACAAAGCAGATCAGGCTTTGCCGCTTCAGCCGCCTGAGTGACACTGATCTTTCTGTGGACGTGTGTTTATGCCTGATCTTCATCCATCCATCCGTCTATCCATCCATCCATCCATCCAACCATCCATCCATTTCCTCTAAGCTCTTAAGCAGTGCTGCTGTTCAAAAGTCTCCCTAAAACTCTAAGCCAGCAGCGATAACATGAGCAGCGGGAGGATAACGCTGATGTAATGTCAGGCTCACACAACTGACACCCAGTGTTACCCCTGTGTTAACAAAACCCATCACCGCCTGTCTGTCCCACTGAAGGCATGCTAATCTGCTCTTAATCATGAGCTCTTATTTACCCAAAAAGGGAGGAAATAAATAAATAAATGTACACTTTTATTAATGCCACCCGAGAGCAGTGAGTGAGAGGAGGATGATGGTGATAATGGTGATGATTTTGTGATTAAATGATTCCACCGTTGTGTTGGTGGAATAGGACGGCCATAGAAATAGATTAGTTCTGCGGTGGTTTTTCATCGTGATTGGCAGGCCTCCAAAAACTCACTTCCTCTCCATCCCCTTAATCCCCTGCATTGGTTCTGTGCTTTTGGAAGAATTGTGTTTGAGAGTGAATGAATTGTTGGGAGACAGCACCACCAGCTGGTAAGAGAAGGTTTTTTGCCTTCCTGTCATTGCCACACAAGTTGATCGGTTTCTTTCAAAGGCACAGCTGGACCTCTGGATTAAACATTCCCGTATTTGCATGTCACATTTATTAGCGGTTCGGGCAAGATTTTACTGCAGAAATATAAATTTTCTATTTTATATGTGTAAAAGAAAAAGCAAGTGGTGATTGTTATTTACAAAAGAGAAGGAATAACTACTACAGTAGAAGTGGTGAGGGTCACAGCTGGCCGCTGACGATCTGAATCTTGTGTTTGCAGCACGGTGTCGCTTTTTTCATGTGTGTGTTTGTGGTTGAAAAGGCAGTTCTTTATGCAGTTTCACTTGGCATTGCTGGATTCAAGCCAGCAACTAAAATAAAAGTGGAGAAATTAATCAAGAGCTACTAGGGGATGGAAAGAAACACAAGTACATTGAGCAACACAGCTCAGTTTGCTGCTTATTGCTCCTCATTGCAAGACCTTCTGGAATAACCATGATATGGACCTTATGGCCAGTTGCCCAGGGTGGCGTATGAACCCATCAGGAGGGCGTTACTCAGGACACCATTCATGCCAAAACATGCCACCTGCCCTATTAAAATAAAACTAAGAAATGTTCAAATAAATTCCTCTTTTATACCTCTTGATGCTGTTCTAACAATGAACAGCATCATTGCTGTTCATTGTCACAGCAATGTAACAATGCTGTTACATTGCTGGTACAGCAATGTAACAGCATTGTTACACGCACGTGAGCGTCGATTTTGACGCTCACGTCAAAATCGACCTTTATTAATTCAGGAGAAACAATAGTACATCATCAATGTATCCACTTTGAAAAATTGCTGACTTATCATGTATGTTTAATCATTATGAATATGACTATATTTTAATTTTTTCCTCAATTTGTTTTATGATATTCTTCTGTTTTCTGCTGTATGATATGCTGTTGTGTGATGTTTTATTTGATCTGAACAGGTAATTGTTCAAAATGAGAATTTGTTCTCAATCAGTTTACCTGGTTAAGTAAAGGTTTTAAAAAAAAGTTAAATGAAATAAAATTCTCAAGAGTTATTTGAGTCATAAGATAAGTTTTGAACTGCAAAGCTTTGATAAGTTTAAATGTTTTTTTTGTTGTTTGAATTGAGAAGCAGACACGTCTGATATCAGGTGCCACAGTTAAATTTGGCCACAATTTTTTAGATGCTGGTTTTAGTCCATGTTTTATGATTAAATTGTCTTGGTAGGAAACATCACGTGTGTGGAGATTTTTTATCTTAATGAGTTCTTTTTCTGGCTACATAAAGGTTTCAATCATTAAAAATGTCTCATTTGCCATCTTCCTCACCGTGGGTGGCGGAGAGACAAACGCGTCCTTGTCCAGCCTTGTTTGTCACCGGTCCAATTGTTTCAAATTTGTAATTATTTCTCTGCGGTTTGGACGTGCCGCTATTTTCTCGAAACGTGAAGAGCATCTCCTTCTTCTGTGGCGTGTTCACTCGTGGCGAGGATAAACGAGTCCCTGTTTCATGTCATTTTTATATGTCAGATTATCAGAAAGTTGCGGACTACTAATTAGTAGAAACTTTGATTATTCAACTTTACAAAGTAAAGCATAAGTAAGTATTTCCAAAAGATTCTGATATATTATTAACAGGTATTTTCAGCAGTACCAGGAAGTGTTGCACCAATGGTATTAACTGTTATTTCTTAATCTGGATTATTTTTTTTTGGCCACTATATGAATGACATTGAGATTATGACATAAAAAAATTATAATTTTTTTGTCCACATCCTTACTTACTTAAGTGAGGGGAGTGATATGTGATATGTAATGCTTTATTAAAGCTGATGTCATTTTATTCCGAGATGCAAATCAAACTCAATAGCCAAGCATTTCAATGTTAAAGAGGCAGTATTATGTGTTTCATGGGCCCATAGTGCCATTTTATACCATAATAAAGTAACTATGTCACCTTCAGTTGTTATATAAAAAAAATTGCATTAAATTACTTTGCAATTTAGGGCCTCTGCTCTTTCCATCCCTCCAGGTTTAGGAAGACATCACAACACTGCTCTGTGCGGCGGAAGCTCGGAAACTTGCAAAAGCTGCAGGTCCGAGGAGGAGCTTCGACCTTGAAGGCGGAGCTAGGGCCACCCAGGCCTTTTGCACAGCTGAATGGTTGCCACGGGAGATTAAAGGATTTCTCAAACATTCATGAAAGAATCAAGGCAACACTCCAGGTATGAATTTGATGAGGGAATAATAACATTGTGGCATGCTGTAACGCTCAAAAAGAAAAGTTCTCATAGGTGCTACTGTTGTATATTCTATGAGAAACAATGTGCTTTAGGAATAATTGTCGTGATCTGTGTTTTTCTGTGTATTTATTTTGAGTCTCTGTGTTCTCCGTGTTGTCCTGTCTCCCCTTGATTACTCCCAGGTGTGTCTTGTTCCCTGATTACCTCTTGTGTATGTAGTGTCACCTGTGTCTCTGCGTCTCTGTCGGGTCCTCGTCTCATTTGGCGTCTGTTGTTTCCGCATGTGTTCTTCAGTCCTTTCGTTCTCCCTGTGATGAGCCCTGGTTTCCGCTCAGCAGTGCTGCCTGGGATTTAGGACATCTTCTGTTGGATCATCTGTACCTGTTTCACACCATTAAATCATCATTTGCTTCTACCTGGTCTACCGCGTCTGCCTTAACCACCTCATATACTGCAGATCATGAAAATAATAGTAAGAATACAATAGAAATGTCCTGTATTGTCCAAGTAGGCCTGTTAAAAAAAAACTAAAAAGTTCAAAATGCATATATTTGTGTATAAAAAGAGCTATAAAAACTGCTACCCTGAAATGAAGACTTTCAAGTATACACTTCCATACACAATAGATTAATTTTGCTAAATCACTTTTCAAACTGACCTGGTCATTTAAACTGAGCAAATGGAGATGCAACAAGTTTTTTGTAATTGTGTGTATTTGTTTTGTTTTGTTTTTTTCAAAATTTTACTCATTAATAAAGACAGTCACTGATTCAGTACATCATCAGTGTGAACTGGTCTGTCATCACTCTAACTAAAAACTTGGTATGCAAGTCTTCAGGACGAGAAAGGAGCAGCATCCCGCTCTCTAGCGTCACAGACCAGCTGCTGCTGCTTCCACTGTGGCTTCTTCATTAGGATTCCAAGAGAAACAAACGTCCGCAACGCCACACGCAGTTTGATTCTAATTGGGCGCCCAAAGCCACTGATATAATCTGCCGAGATCTCACCCACGGCGACCAGCGGTGCTGCTGCGGCGGCGGCGGCCCAGATTAAAGGAGACTGGAAGAGAGAGGGCGCGTGCGAAGGAGGAAGGTTACGGAAAAGACAAACTGGCCCGAGAACAGGCAGGACAAGAGACAAACAAAAACAAAAACAAAAAAAACACACAAAGTGGCGCCGAGTGCGTTAATTAGAATTTCAAATTGGACAAACTCAAGATGACAGCGCTGCACTTGTCAAATCAGATCATGCCCCGGCCGGGTGAGAGAGAAAGAGCAAAGGGAGAGAAGAAGAAGAAGAAGAAGAAGAAGAAGAAGAAGAAAAAGAAGAAGAAGAAGAAGAAGAAGAAGACACGCCGCTCTGAGCCAAACACTGCTCTTAGTAGCTGTATGGGTGCCATATCTCTCTCTTTCTCCTTCCTTCGTTCTCTCTTTCTTTTCGTTTCCCCTCTTTATGCCCAACAATCCCCCCCTGCCTTCCCCCAACCCCTGACTCCGTTTGTCTCTGCCTGAATGTCAGCGCTTCCTTAACAACAAGTGACAATTAAAACATCCTCACCATCTTCAGGCCTACTGGGAGAGAAGCCTGCCAAGGTCCCTGGTCTCTGTGACAGAGGTTGGAAGTTTGTGATATCAGCGAGGTAGGAAGTGGGGTTGGTGAAGGCAGTACAAAGAGAGAGAGAGAGAGAGAGGAGAAATGAAAATCAAAGGATGGAGGGCATATATGATCTAAGAGTCACTTTGGCATAATCTGAACTCTTAAAAGCCTTAAAACTGTTTTGTTCCCCCTTCTTCGTTCTTGGGATTTTCTGAAAGCCCGTCTGTATATCAGTGAGTCATTGAACAAATAAGGCTATCACAGCAAATCCTTAAATTTGATGTTGGATGCTACAGAGATGACTCCAGATTAAATACACCCATAAACGCCATCAGGTGAAAGAGATAGTCTTTGGGTGCATTCACACCAGCCTTGTTAAGTCTGCTTTAATCAATCTCTAGGTTGTTTGCCTAGAAAGTCCAACTTGTTTGACCAAAGTAACAAACTCTGGTCTGCTTAAATAACTAGGTCTCAATTGGATGAAAGCAAACTCTGGTTGATTAAAGCAAACTTAGAGCATTCTGGGAAAATACTACCAAGACAAGAGCTTGAGTCTTCAGGGCTAGCGAGAAAAATGGGTCGTCGTCTTTTCTCAAAGACAAAAAAAGAAATCCTACAACCACTCCATTTTTTAAAAGCTTGTGAAGATGGAAGTCGCGCTAATGTCTTCACCTGTGGTTTTCGCTTTGCCTCCCTCAGTAGGTCTCGTGCAGCGCCGCCACAGGCGAGGAGGGAAACAGGTTCTTCAAAGTGTTTGGTTTCTTTGACGCACTGCAGTGTGAAAGTGAACCGCACCAATTTAAAATGTAACAAATGTTGCAATTTTAGTCCCCAATCCAAACAAGTCTACCGGACCATCAAGTGTTAAAACGTTTTTATGATCCACTTGAAAGAATTGGATCTTGAGATTCATATAAATAACTAAGAATTGGAGACAAGTGGTTTCAAGCCATAAATCGCCATGGACGTAACAGTATTTTAAAAAGGCAATCGAAGGAGGCACTCTGACAACTCGACTGGTGGCCTAGATTTAGCAGACTCGATGGTGCTTGGCATTCGAAAGTCGCGGTGTTAGCTGTGTGTTTGCATCTGCCTGCGCTGGTCTCCTCACCAGCTGTGCCACTGCACACAAGGAAGGAGCTGCTGCCAAAAAGACGGAATGCATCCCGAACATGACGAGGCTTCCACTTACACACACACACACCCACACGCACACACACACACACACACATGCACGGACAGACGATATTAATCGGGCTTTCATTTGCTTGTGAACATGTTCACCTCCAGAGTTCTCATTTTTTAAAGTACGGCTGTGATTCCTAATTTGCGTTGTGTGCACATGGGTGTGCTGGTGAACAAACAGCCCAAGTGCACTTCAGTTTGATGGGTTCCTGTTATGACTCCATTATGCTGATGGCTTTGGTTCGGTTCCAGTTTTTCTTTTCGCGCACGCGTATGCGTGTGTGTGTGTGTGTGAGTGGGATGACAGGAAAACAGTCGCTCTGCGCTGAAGCAGTAAGGATTGTGGAAGTGTCTCTGCAGCGCCACAGAGCCGTGGACCTCACGTTCACAAGTCCACTCAGTCCCTTACGACCTTATGACCTGCGACGGGAAATATCTAACTTTCCAGCAAAGTAGTCTGATATGTTCTAAATCAGGGTTGTCAAAATCATTTTCATTTTGGGCCAAATCGAAAATCTGTGTGTTCCTAAAGGGCCGGTTGTGCCCGAAACCAATTGGACTGTTAAAATATCAATAAATAGCTGTTTCTCCAGGATTTTGTGATTGTTTTTGTGGTTTCGTTGCAATCAAAATTACAGATTTTGTGGTCCCAATGATGTTAAATGTGACCTTTTACCACCGCCGTATCAATTATGGACTATAACTTATCAAGTAAGGATGAGGCAGCAGTCACTTAAACTGAAAATTTTTGACCAATTTTGAGAAAATCTGCAGTGAAATCAGAAAAAAATGTGGAGATTTGTTGATTTTGTTTGAGTTTTGCGGATTTGTGAAAATCTGGAAGGTAATTTGGAGTTCAGAGGGCCACATATAAAGCTGCGGCGGGCCAGATTTGGCCCCCAGGCCTTGAGTTTGACACGTGCTCTAAATAATGCTGCAGTTATGCAAGCAATGCTCGCATAGTAAATCATTTTCCACTTTCCCTTAAATATGTAGGCACAATATTTTTGTTCCACTTGGTTTTTCCCATTGACGTCCGATGAGCGGTTTGATAGCACTATCCATCTGAAATCTGAATTTCAGTCAGATGCACACCAGCTGTGTTTTAGTATTCATAAAGGCTGCAGTCCATGAATCTGAAACTGATTTGTAGCTGTACGCCACCTGCATGTTCAGTCCATTACCTATTTTTCTGTGGTGTACATTGCCCACCTTGCAATCTATTTCATTGCAGGTTTATGTTAGCAGATAATAGTAAGTACATCATTTGAACATTATATGAAAAAATAAAAAAATCCTGAAGAGCTTATGTATTGCTGAACTAACTTTTGATGCGATTCTCACGGTGCTTTTCGCACAACTTTGCACATTTAGAGACTAAACTCTTTGAAAATTCCTCTCAAAATATCTAAAACTTTTACCCAGATTTGACGAAAACATTTGTGTTCATCAATTTTCAAGCCAGAGGTTGTCAGCTTGATGTAGGTCTGGATTATGGTTGAGTTCACGACTATGATTTAATCTGATCCGTTCCATTGGAGTGTATGTTGTTGTAACCTCAGCTTCTAATAGGTTTTGTTCTAGGATTGCCCTGCATTAAGCTCCATCAATTCCTGTCATTGCTGTGAATAAATGAGTAGTTTTGCACTTTTTAGGCACTGTTGTGTGATTTTTCTCTCTGCATAGATCTTTCCTCAAGGACTGTAAGGCAGCTAATTTGGGATTAGTACTCTGGTTTTGAGACCATAGGTTTATCCACTATGCAAAATCCTGTTTGGTTAAATTAAAATCCGACGACACAAAATTGATTAAAACAGTCTTATAGCATTTTTTTGTTGTTATTGCAAAATCTTACAAAAAATAAAAATAAAAATTACAGAAGTTCATTCTAGGCACTTTGTAATTCTTACATGCTAGTTTGCAAGTGGCTGCAGTTGCTGGTTTCTGTAAGTTATTGTGCAGTATTACATTAGACACCAAGCTACTTTTGCTAATTACTTTGGACAGTTTTCAACTTAGGTTAAATAACAAGTAAAAGATGACACAACCACAGTTACGTAGAGTAAGACTATTTTTTCCCCCCCTTATGACCAGTGAAGATCAGTCTGATTTCAGTGGCTTTGTCGCATGCCAGACCAAAATTCTTCTTCACCTCTACACAAGGTACGTCCAGTCACTCGGAGAGCGGCCTTGCTGAAAAAGAGCAAAGTTTATGCGGAGAAGGTTAAATGACAAACTTTTATCCTCCGGGGGCCCCTGGCGAAAAAGAAAAACAGCATCTCGCTAAGCCGCCAAGCACTGAACTTCTCTCTGCTTAATTGCGAGGGAAACACAAATAATCACATAAGAAAGAAGTAAATAAAAACCCAAATATCCGTAAGCAAATCTGCAAACTCTTGTCAGCGGCAGAATGCAGCGCCACACAACAGAGAGAACGGGAACTATAATAAAAAAATCAAAACAAAATGCTCCCCAATCCGTGACAGGCGCGGAGACAAATCCAATTATTCGTGTCTCATGTTGCAAATTTGTTCTAATGGTCGGAGTGAGAAAGTAAATAAACGCCTGTGAAGGGGAAACAAAAGAATGTGATTTCTAATTAACTTGAAAGAGGAACAGCAGGGCGACTTAGTAAACCCATCTTTCATCTGCAGCCTCGGACCACTCATTTGTTTGTTGCACAATGTTGTCTTCAGGACGGGGTGGGTGGGTGTACAGCTTGCCTCCAAATGAAATGTCAACAGATTTAACAGCACCGAGGAAGGAGCTGCAGCATTTTCCGGCGTTTTGTCGATTTTATTGTTCATTAAGCTCCCTCCTCCTCCTCCTCTCCCGCTTGTTCCAGGCTTCATTTGCGCCATCTTTGGCTTTGAAGATCACACGAGGCTGAGGCAATAATTGAGTTTGTGCAATTACAACGGGCATAATGAGAGAATCCAGGAGTTTGCCTGGGCCCCTACCTCCGACAAACTGTCACTTCCGCCCGCATTGTGCTCTCCGGAGGACGGGAATGGGATCTTATCGCGTCCGCGGACGTAGCAGCATTCTTAGCACATACTTGCACGATGAAGCGGGCTGATATGCTAATTATTGACTTTTAGAAAGGAAAAGCGCGAGGAAACAAACAGGAAGTTGAAGAGATAATTACATGAACTAATCTAAGAGTTTGAAGGACGTTACTGAGATCAGTAGGACTGGACATGAAGCCATGTGTGACCATTGATCGTTATAGAGATAGAGGTTACAAAGCGTCTTAATGTTACTCATTTTTAGTGTTAGCTGCTGTGCTGGCGAGTTTTTTGTTTTTCCCCCTTGTTCATTCAACTAAGCTCATCATTTGTTGTTTTATAAAAGTGAATAGTAATAAATGGAGGACATTTTGTTACGCTACAACCACAGTAAAACCGTGTTCTTGTTTGAATTGCATGCAATGGACAGACACAAAGAATCATGTGGACATAGAAGGAGTTGAAGCATATTTCAGGGTTTCCCCCAGTGTATTATAAGCCTGGCGGGCCACCAGGCTTTACTTATGCCCCCACCAGGCTTAGCATTGCTTATTTATTTCAGGTTTTTTGGCATTTTTTAAGACTTTATAGTTGGTGTTCAGATATTAATCTTCCAATTTTCCAATGACACATAATTATCAAGTGATGTTTTCAAATTTCCTGTTAACTCTAAACATTTTTTTTAACTCAAAAGCACGGCGGGCCGCTGGATGAATGTCTGCCGGGCGCCCCAGCCAAACACCGGGCTTAGCAAGTTTTCTGGCAGACATCTTGTATTTGGTCAAGTTGGATTGTGTCCACTGTCCTTAACGTCCACAATCTGATCAAGGAAAGAGTTGGAGACATTGCAAAAAGTTGAACAAACTCACAGAAGTGTGAGTTAACTGATTTCACAAAGGTTTTCCGTAATTGCATTACAATTATATTTTTGCCTGATATCATGCAAGCCTAAGCCTCGTCTTCAGCCTATTCCTTTTTTTGGTAAATTACGGGTTTGTAAAGTAGTATTTTGCTTTTGTTTTCTTAGTGTGATGTTGTTAATTTACCAAAATAAAGCGAAAGTGAAAGTGAAGAGAAAGCATATTCATATATCAGAGCATACCAGATCTAAATTCTGGATCCGTGGGAAGACCGAAAAGTGTGTTTTTACACACACGTTCTCTCCGGAAGTTGTTCACATAATGTCACCTCGTTTAAGATTTTTTTGTTGATAACAAAGAAGAAAAAAAACGACAGGTTTTCATTCTACTCTTGTCATGCACTACTTTATGTTGAGTTATCACAAAGTCCAAGTAAAACACGCAGACGCCTGTGGTTGTAACGTGGCTGGTGGAAACACTGAATACTTTTGCAAGCGATGGTGAGATGTTATTGCCTACCCAGTGTGAAATCTCTTTCAAAAATTAAAGTTTACTGGATGTCTAGGTCTATATGATAACATCACCCGAAGGTTTGTTTGAACCAGGCTTGGGAATATCACTAAACTGAGATATTCTTGGGGGATCTTCCTGGCTGCATGTCAGCTATAACTAGGCACAATGTTGAAATTACATTTAGGGCCCATTGAGTGTAGGATTCGAAACCTAGGGGGCATTTCCTCAGTATAAGTCATAAAATAATGATCACATTAAAGCTTATATGTCAACTAATAGGCTCACCGCACAATACAATAACAGAGAATCAGGCAATAGTTAACGCACTCATTAACCCTACTGGGCCAAAAGCTATTAGAAATCTGTTTAAATCTGAAACGCTAAGTAGACACTGTTAGTGTGACTTTTTTTTTGTTTGTTTGTTTGTTTGTTTGTTGTTGGCTGAGAAGACTATGATAAGTCATTATTTAATTCCTTACAAGATACCTCACTTATTATACACTTAGAGGATGTTCACGCATACAGTAAGTTTGATAAATAAGGACCGAAGAAGGTTTATTTAAAACAACTTTGTGATGTTATCTCATTAAGTTACGTAATAACTACTTGTGCCGATTCAATTATGGAGATAGAAGTTAATTGAATTTTTTTTGGTAGAGGGGGTATTTGTTAGGGGCTGCCTTTTATTTGCAATATTTATTATTAAATTTTATGTTTTTTATTTAATTTAAGGATTTTTTTTTTCTTTCTACCTCATTCTGCTCAGCTAAATCTTACTGTCACTGAACACTGTAAGCTAAACCACATGGCGTAAAAGGAGACATTTGTGTTCACCCACTAACTTGTATATCTGTCAGTTCTGTTGCGATCCTTGAAGATAATGAGTGCTTGTCTTGATCGGGGAGCTGCAAATTCTGGAAAAACACAAGTTTGAATTACATTGAATCATATTTTATTGACAGAAAATTAGGAGCACTAAACCTGTCCGATGTTGTTAAGCAGAAACGTAATTTTAAGACATACTTTTCTCACACAATTAGAACCGTTGGAGGCGTTTCTTTTTTTCTTCAACAGAGCTTGCGGCAACATTTGAAGTGATTACGAACAGCAGAGAACATCATTTTTTTTCGCCGTAATTTGTAAATGGAAGATTTTTCTGTGGAAAAACTATTTGGGAATGTGCCAAGTGGAAATGTAGGATCTTATTGGGAACACGGGAAAAAAAAAAATTGGAGTGAAAGCTCTTACTTTACCTCTCAGGCAAAAAAATAAATAAATAAATATAAGATTGTTGAAGTAAAGTGAGAAACACTAGGACATGTTTCTCCCATTATGACTTATTGATGCTGTCTGTATAGGTTAGCTCTGTTTTAACACATTAAACTCTATTATATACAGTTCTTAGATGGTGTTAGAGGAATGGTTTTCACATTGTCCACTCATAATAATAATAATAATAATAATAATAATAATAATAATAATGAATTTTAAAAATAATGAATAAAATGACTGCATGTAAAACAATTCTTGACTCAACAGTAACATCTGTTGACTTTCACAGCTTCTCCGTACTTTCATTCATTATCCTTTTTTTTTCTTTAAACAAACGTATTTATCAACTTTGCGAACAGAAATGAATGTAAAACAAGTCGCAAAGTTCTTTTCATTTTTGCTTTTTTTTGGTCACAAATTATTGTTTGAGATCATTAATCAAAATTTAATGTCAGACAAAAGTAGCGTGAAGGCAAAAATATTAAGCCACTTTCAAATTTCATTTATTTAGGAAAAAAAATCCCAAACAAACTGGTCATTTGCTATGCTAGCATTTACCAAGTTGCAGTCAGTGTGTCCAAAATAATGAATGAGCATAAAAACAGAGCAAGGAGCAAAGGCTGTAGCAGTGTCTCATCCCATCTCTGGTACAAAGACTCGGCCGAAAATGTGTGGAAATACCAGCCAGAGTCCAACGTTTCTGACCAAGAACAAAGTTATAAAAATGTTGAGATACATTGAAACAAAAATAACAATAAATTGTGACCAGCTAAACACTCCTGAACATTGTTTGCCAAGCATCTACTGAAACCAATCGCTTTATTGTGAAAAGTGAAACTTTCCGGGAAGCTGAAACTCTGGCTCAACTGATTCATCAAGTCCTCCCAGTACATAAAAAAGACATCTCATCTCAACTCTGGGAGGCTTAAAGGCTGAGCTTTTTGTCTCTAGCTGGTCTCTTATTTTGTACAAGAAGAAGAGTTTTGTGAATTCCTTACCTTTTCTTTGTACACAATGCTTCCTATATGGCAGATCCTGCAGGCAGTGCCAGAGCCAAACATCTGTTTAAGACGCTGCTGCTTCAGAGCCGAGCACAGCTGGCCCATGGTCAGGTGTCGCTCCGACACTTTGAACTCATCCTGCAAAGCAGAGCAGCAGGGATTCAGAAAACCTGACTGCTGACCTTTAAAGTTTATCACCTCTTTTAATATTTAACTGAATAGCTTTTTTTTTTTTTTTTTTTTGTCCAATTAGGTATCAGAATGAAAATATGGTTTTGAATTACCATTCTCTACTAAAGGTATTTCTTACCCAGTCTCTGGCGAGGTCCAGGATGTTCTGCCTAGTGACGCCTGGAAGAATGATGCCATCTAGTGGTGGTGTTGCAAGTTCCTCATCTAATCAAAAATAAGCTGTTATTTCAGAGAAGAAAGTTAAAACATAGACATAAGCAGGTCAATCATAGGTCCAGTGACCTCCGTCCTCATTGATCCAGTGCAGACAGATATTCATGGTTCCTCCTTTGGTTATCTGGTGGTCCTCTCTGTACAGCCACAGCACCTGCTGACAGTCATGACTCCCCAACTCATGCTGTGCAGAAAGAGTCCCTCCATAGTTCCTATACAGAAGACGAAGAGCAAACAATTACTTTAGCTTAGCTAATATTATCTTCAGTGTGCTTTAATCTACTTAGAAGTAAGGTGGCAGTAAATGGATTTTAAACCAAAAACGCCATTTGCGCGTACCGACCCTCCCATCTTGCAGTTTCCAGTTCCTCCTTTCCAAGCCCGTGTGTGCTTTGGGTCGGCCCACAGAGACAGCTCGGTGTTGAAGTAAGAGCCGGCTTGACGCATGATTACATACAGCAAGGCACGGTTAGGCTTCTTGACCCCTAGAGAAGGCTACAGTGGGAACAAAAACACACTATTTAGATTTTAGAGGATGTCTATGACATGAAGGAATTTGACTTCTGCTCACATCAGTGCCGATGAATGTTGGTCTTACATACAGACAGGCTGAACCTAAATGAGGCATCCAGTCCTGGTCGATTTCTATCAGCCTCTTGATGCACCCCAGCAACTCTGATTGATCAAAGGCCTTTTTTTTTTTTTACAAGAAAAGCAAAACAGAAACAAGAACCAAAGGTATATTTTTATTTTCCATCAGCCATCCTTTTCCTTTGACCTGCTACAAAATAAAAATGTTTCTTTGTTTTGTCCGTCTTACAGGTAGACAAGCTCTCTTTGCAGACTTTGACATTCGCTCCATGTTCAGTCAGGGTCTAAAGAGTCGTAGGCGCTTGTCGTCACCTCGGTACACTTTGAGGCCTTCAAACAGCTCATTAGAAGAAAGAACATATTAAAAATTATTAGAACGTAACCAGAAACATCATATTGGGCATACAAGAAAAAGTCAAGTCAAGAAAAGAAGTTGTCTTTGAATTTGTATTCAGGTGTTTCCCAGTTAGAGGTTGACATTTACATCCATTCTTTTTTGCAAAGGCCAAAAAGTCTCCATCACAAATGGAGGATGTCAGTTTTAAAGTGTTCTCACACATACTCAACTGGATTTAAGCCTGGATTGGACCAGACATGCATTCATCTAAACTATTCCATTGTAGCTCTGATTGTACGTTTAACCTTGTTGTCTTGTCAGAAACTGAAGCACGTTAAATTTCTGTCCAAGGTGGCAAAATTGTAAATAGTTCAATGAGCGTGAATACCTCTGCGAGGCTGCGTACCTGAACGGCATAATGCAGTGCTGAACAGGCTGGGTGAAGGGAAAGGTCCCCAAAGGGCCTGATGAGGGGAGTCTGCCAGCCCTCATTGGCGATCCACTCCACGGTCAGCATGTGGTCCGTGAAGACTGTCCCAAAGTCAACAACATCTGGCTTCGTCTTCAGACTGGTAGGGAGCTGAACGACAAGGTCTGCTGCCTAATGAAGCAGTAAGAATTAACAGAGAAAAGACGAAGCTACACTATCAGTTGTTTCCAGTTATCTTCCTGGTTATTGAGTCTGTCAGAGTTCTTCAGCTTCGTTGAGGAACCCCAGCACACCACTGGCCTGAAGATGGACTTGGCCACTGGTGATGGAAAGTGTCGTCTTTTTTGGAATGTACCTCAGTTGTTTGTGGTCAACTACAGCTTACAGCCCAGGGTAGAACCAATGCATTTGTATTATTGTATTCTTTACTGTAAGTTCTATAATCTATTTCCGTCTCTGTAGCACTTTGAGATTTCTTTGAAATGTAAGGTGCGTTATAAATAAAATTTATTATTATTATTATTATTATTTGACTAGCTCGACATGGGCTACTGAGATCGAGATCCTACCGTACGTCTTTGTGTGGCTGAAAGTGACCACCGTTTCTTTGGTCTTATAGACATTTCACTGCAACTGTTGTCTCGTTCCTTCTCCCCACACCTCACTAAAGTCGTGTCAACAACTAAAAGCAAATATAGGAAAGAAGGTATTCCTGTTGTAGGTCTTCTTGTGTAGAAGAAAACTACCAATAGCCATTGCCCTGAACACACCAGCCCACGGACACGTATGGAGTGTGTGGATTGATACAAATTTCTGTCACAAAAATGCAACAAGAGCTGCCAGACTCCAGATGAATTCAACTTTCTCCCTGAGAGTGTTGGATTTGTTTCCATTTTTGTGTCTTTTGGAATTGAGGAGCAAAACTGCAAATGTTTCTTCTGCAGTCCAGACAAAAGATAAGAGAGATTGTTGTGGTCTCCTGCTGTTTTCCAAGACTGAGCCCAGTGATCCCTCTTTGAAAGAGACACCTCCAGTTGGCCAGGCATCAGCTATCTGTTGGGATTAGACCGGCCCTTCATCTTCTCCCTCCTGGTGCAGGAGGTTGCTTGCATCCTAATCCCAGATTACAGTAAAGTACAGCACTTGTAAGGAATCAGTGAGTGTACTGCTGCTGTCTTTCCAAACAGTCTCTGCTTTCCAATTATTTGCCGCACAGTTATCATGTTTCTTCAGATATACTGAAATAAATTGATTGTTGCACTTCACAGCAATCAGTCCAATACAGCAAGGCCACAGCAGGCCATTAACAGAGCTTTATGTTTCCGCATGAGCGCTAATCTATCATCGCTATCATCACTCACAGTCCAGTCAGAGTTTGGCCGGGATTATGTGGCTATAATTATTACATTTGATGAGTGTCTTGAGTCTGTAAGAAAGACTGACGTGACATTTAAAAGGTTTGGTGGTTGTGTTTAGAAAGTACAAACTCTTAGGCAAAGTACTTAAGGACCATTTAAAGAGTACTTAAGGTCTAACATCTTGGTCTTTAAGATCTACATCAGGTGTGGGCATAAATGTTGCTAAATATCCATTCAACTGGTCTAATCAATAAGCAGAGTTCGAAATATTATAGCTAAATATTGGATTCAATCACTCCCTTATGGTTGCAATATTGCACACACTGAAACTGCATTCAAGATTTTGATTCAGTATGTTGTGTAGCTCTAAAGGCCAGGATGCGAACACGCAAAACCAAAGCCAATGCTTCTCCTTGGGAGAGCATGTCTCCGTGAGTGTCTGCACATGTCTAATCTCCACCTGAGCCTGCTGTCTCCCGCTCAGACGTTCAGGGTCAGAAAACATGCAAAGCTCCAGCGACTTAGCGTGAGCTGAGAAAGTGGATTCTGCTGAGCAGGTTGCAGAGGAGCAACAGGAGGACATGGGCAACAATGGAAACACATTCCTCACCTGTGAAAGAATGGGCATTTACTGTGATGAACATGAAGCCGAAAGCTGAATCACATGCTTAAAAAAGAGGCCCGAGTCTTCTGTTTGTAGTCTGCTTAGAGGGCCGCCATTTCTTCGGATTAGCTTTCCATCTGTTTGTTGTCATAATAGGAAGACAGTGGCTCTTAAATCCTTTTCAGGGCTGCTTTGGGCAACATGAGGGCAAGTGGCGGTGCTGTAATAACTTCCATCAACAAGGGAAATTTGTGAGTGTGAGGGAGTCAGGGAGCCATGAAGATGCAATACCTGGAGCTACTACTGAGGGTAAGTGAGCTAAGTCTATACTTATAATATCTGTTAGGCAGAGTCCTTTACTAAAATCACTTTCTCTGAACCATCAAAGCAGACTTCTTTACCTTAAAGCTGCTAATACTGCTGCCAGCCATGGTGTAGTTTATTGTCTGAAAGAAACATTAACAGTCTTAGCAATAATAAAATGCCCAATTATTGCCGCTTCACAAGTATCTCAAAGTTGGAGCCCCACAATAGCTGTATGAGGCCATTTAGGGTTACAGGTGGATAAATGTTTTTCCTTAGCAGTCTTTTTATTCTGAAGCAATTATGACAACTGGAAGCATTCTGCTATATGTTAGATATCCCATATTGATAGTCAAAACATAGCCCTGGCTAAATGCAAATGTAAACAGAAGTTGCACAAATGTGATAAGAAAATCAAATGGCACATCTTGATTTCCAATATAAACAAACATTCTTGTCCTTATTTCTGAAAAGGAACTCTGACTTTTATTTATTTCATCTCAAAGACAATCCAGCAAAAAAGTATATTTAGCTCAAGTGAAGATGTTTTTAATTTACCTTAAGATGAGGAGATCTGTCCCAGCCTTAGGCGTTGTGATGAAATGAAACACTGTGCACCTTCACGTTAAACAGCTTACTGGTTCCTCAGGGGAAACCAGTGTCATCCTTGTGATGTGTACATTCAGAAACAAATGTACTATTACCAACTCTGACATACTTCATCACACCAACACCTGGGGGTTTTAGTGAGGTTTAGGGAAGTCATACGTTTTAGTCTGACATACTTCAAATGCCAAAGGAAAAACTGTTGGCAAAACCGGACGAAAATGTTGAAGTTTCGTATCAGATTCAGATTCAGATTTATTTGTATCCCAAATGGGCAATTCATGTTTCAGCAAGTACAAAAAACTAAAAGACAAAGTATTAAAGATTAAAAAATAAAAAACAACAAAACATACCAGAAGGACATGAAATACAAATCAATACATAATGGAAAAAGTACAGCAGTGTAATTTCATTATTGACTAATAGTTGCTGCAAACAGTTGCTAAATCAGGTGCAAGTCCCCCTACCTTGTCCTGCATTAAAAAGAGATATTGCTGTAGGAACAAAAGAGCGCCTGTACCTGGATACACCCTGTTATCAAAATCTTAGTTTCCTTGGGTGTAATGTCTCAGTCTTACCGCTAGGAGGAGCTGCTGACTCATGTTCTGGAGCAGGTTTTAGTTCTGACAGTCTCGAGCTGCGTGTGCGCGTGCTCGATTCGTCTTGTGTGGACAGTTCACCAAACATTTCATTATTCCTCCGTGGATATTTGTTCGGAAGACACAACGAAGGTAAAATAATTTACATTTTCGCATAAATTGAAAAATTAGGCACGCGGTCTTTATTTTGAGATGGATGTCTTTAATGTCTGGTTACATTTCGGCGAAAAAATGAGGAAAAATAAGTTTAGACAAAGGTTTTGCTTGTTAGAGAGACGCTTGTGTTGCCGTTTTAATGCTAATGAATTAAAGCTTTTGTTTTAAAACAAACATACATTTGCATTGTAAGAAAAAAATAGCAGTAAAATAACAAATTCAGGTCAATTAATTAGCAGGTTTGCGCACCTGCTTCACACATTTGACCACGAGGACAGAAGAAACATCCCTGGGAGCTGGCCAGGTTGAACAACTTTTAATTTTGCCTTCCACTATTATGTTGTCTCTACCAATTCCTCCTCTGTTCTGTGAGCTTCTGACACCTGTCATTTTAAACCTGCAGTTTATCTCGTGTAACTACATCCTTGAACATCTCGTGTTAAATTAACAATCCAAGAAGCACAAAAACTTAAAAAAAAAAAAAAAAAAGAGACCTCTGAGTTCAGGGGTTTAGGCAGTTTGAGGATTGTTTACTGTATGCACTTGTATTTCTTAATTGGATTATTCTAGCCAGGAAGAACAACTAACAAAAGAGAAACAGTTAATTCTAATATAACTAATATTGTCCACTCAGGTGGACAATATTAGACAAATGTCTAATATTTGTCTAATATTAGACCTGAGTCTAATTTTGTCCACCTGAGTACTTTCTTCAATTACTAGAAACTAGTTAAACGCTGAGGTTTAACTAGTTTGCTTTTAAAATTGCACTGAAGAGGGGAAGAAGCTATTTTTAAAGAAGCAGGAGCACATAAGTTACTATGGCGATTTGTAGCTGGCCTTATCCAGACCAGGCTAAGTTAACCATGATTAAAACTAATTAAGGGCTTTAGTCAATGGCACAATCATTTGTTCATTGTTGTCAACCTTTACCTGATACTGCAAAATGTTATTTTTAATCTTGGCCTGTCCCAATGCCATCTTTGGTCTCGTCAGGTTTGTCCTCTTTAAAATGTGTAAGAAGAAAAATGAGTAATATAAAGTAATCTCTGTCAGATTCACATGTTACTGTAAACATTTGGTAACATTTCCTCACGCAGATTACACTGTTTGGTGTAAAATTGGGTAGTAAATGTGACAAAATGCAAAAGTTCAAACTGCATGAATACTTTTGCATAAATTTTTACTTTTATATTTTATTTTATTTTATTTTTTGATCCCCCAGACCTCACCCTCTCCCCTAGTAAGGAATTCAGCACTTCCCCCAAACCATGAGCAACGTGGACTATTGCACGCCTCAGCCTTCACGTCGGCACAACCCCGTGGACAGCATTTGCCGCAAGCTTCAGACCATCCAGTGGCGTGGTGACAGGGAACCCAATTCACCCTTCCAGATCCCTAAACTCTCTTCCAGCAGTTACGACAGCCCTCAGTCCGGCCTCAGGCACAACCTGGAAGCCATCCTGAAGAAAGGAGCCATCCTCAGAGACGAGGAGGAAAGGGTCCAAGGGATGGGGATGCCAAGCTCCCACAGCAGTGGCCTTGGTTCCTACGTACCCCTCTCAACTCCCATATGCAGTCCATCCACACCAGCTAATGTCACATACACAATCACAAGCACCCTGGGAGAGAGGAGAGGTGCTGATGGGAGTGATTTAAAACATGCGAGGACATGGCAGAGGTATTGTTCAACACCCACAGGCCAGTCCAGAGACTCCCCTTATTTTGCTTTCACCCGAGGGCCAAACCTGGCGCAGACTGAGAGAGACAGCCGGAGCTCAAGTCCTCCTCTGTCCCGCACTTTCATGTCGAGGAACAGCACCCTCTCCTACAACGTGAACTTCTGCTCTGCAGACGCAGCAAATTCAGCAGAGTGTGAGCGGCCCTACCCCGCACTGGTTGTGAAAAGACTTTCCATGGGAGATGGAGGTAGGGGGCAGAGTCTAAGTGCCAAAGTAGATTCGTCTGGCTTTCAGAAACTAAGAATTGTTTACCTTGGTATTTATTTTTTGATCATCCTTATAATAATTAGATATTGTGAGTATTAATTTGCCCAAAGTGATATATTCTTTTTCAAGATGTATCTTTCTCAGGGGAAAAAACTGCCACATTTGTGGATCTAAATTGCACACAAAAGTATTAAGTTTCACTCTAACAGACCATAAAACTAAAATGGATTTGGCAAAGCTGACTAACCAATACCACAGACAGAAAGACAGCAGTAAAAGTGAACCACAAATGGGATTTCTCTTAGGAAAGGTGTGTGCATTTATACATACATTTGTTAGTTAGGGTTGGTTTGTAGTTCTAACCAATATTCTAATTATTTCTAAACCACAAATTATTTTAAGTATCTCTAGACATAGCAGAAAGTTTTAGCATCTCCTTGTTAAAAGCATTTTAGTCATATGAATCTCCACAGTAATCTTAAAATACAGCCACACTCTTATAATGTGCACAAAGGACATTACAATAAAGTTAAGCTCTTTTAACTTCAGAAAATAAATGGATGCAGTACGGAGGGTAAAATAATTCTACCTCACTGTTCCTTTCATCTTTAACATGCAAAGAGAAGCTTGATTATTTTTATACAGTGATAACTGCTATGCATGTAAATAAATATGAAAACAAGGCTTGGATTAGGAGCCTGTGACAGCTGTGAATGTCTAAACTTCACAGGATTGTTTTGTTCTCATTCAGGTTTTTATTAGAGTGAAGTGGAAAGTGTTTGGTAACACACCTTTGGACCTTTTGATTGACTGAACTCGAAGCAGAAACCTATGATTTTTTTTGTGTGATTTAAAATTTTAAATAACTATCAAAGACTAAACTAGCACCAAGAACTTTATTTGACATGAAAATTCTTTTACAGGATGATATTAGGAAGAAATAAAGAGGGCTCCAAGTAATTCTTTCTGTTCAGATTAGTCCAGGAAATTGATCCATTTGCAGTTTATCATCTAGAAATTTAATTTGAATGTTTTCTTTTAAGTAAATAAGTAGTTACCAATCCTCCACCTCTGTACTTTTTTGGTGAAATTGAACAGAAACTGTGTTTGGTCATTGTACTGTTATTTGCTACTGTGCCTAAAGGAAAATCATGTGCCTGCCGCGCTGCATAATTCAGGACACTCTGCCTGGTGTGTGTTGTATTCAAGCTCTTTCAGGGACGTCGGTTAACTCTGAAAATGGAAGAAATATGGCAGAAATCAGCCTCATCTGTGAAGAGAATCTGCTCGACACCATATTCTATGCTTGTGACACCCAGCGCAGAGGTACGCCAGCTCACACACACACGCTCACATGGAACGTATTTGCTCGGTCATCTGTCGCTTGTCAAACAAAAGGACTGTTTTTAGAATGAATATTATGTGTAAGTAATTTACTGCCATAAAAGTTAGTGACCAACTAGCAGGTCTGACTATTCAGAAAGCAGTGATCTACTGGGGTTTTAACATATAGCTGTTTTTCTGTACAAATAGAGAAAAAAACAGATGAACGACTGTTGGAAAAAATCACTTGTTGAAATCAGAAGCGAAAGGACAGACAGGAATGAGATGATGGAAAGACAACAGTACCTTTAAATAACCACTTATTACCAAGGTATGCAGAATACGTCAAACCTTGATGAAGGTGAGCCGTGTTGTGCCGATCGCTACTTCTAAATGCAGAGGAGCTGTGAAAAAATTTATAAATTGAGCTTTGTAGATAACATATGGATTATGCTAATGCCTGGCTTCTGCTTTATTCTCTCCTGCTGTCTTTGCTCACATAAACTGTACAATGGTTTGATTTCCAAACAATGAATCTCATCCACACATCTTAATGATTCATCAGCAGAAAAGAAACATGAAATTTGGACTTTTTTCTTTTTTACCATTAAGTCAGGATAAATGGTACTTGAAAACATTCGTACGTTCACTACATTGCGACTGTATTTTAAAATATTATTCATACCCCTGTTAGATGCCCCATCTACAGTGCAAACCTGATCTGTGAAGCCAAGACTGAGATGATTGCAAGAAGTAAAATGTTCAAATTTCCAGAAAAAACACAAAATGCTTAATAGAAGAAAAGTTGGACTACTGTAAGGACAATGTGACATGTTTTCTTGATTATTGAGAAGGGTGTAAATCCTAGATACAAATAATTTGTAAATAAACTTGTATAAACTCATGTAAAACTATTTTATGTTTTTAAGAGACACCCCTCATTTTCTATTAGAATCGATCTTCGTGGATGAATGAAAATACTTTTTAAATCTAGAAATATGAATAATTTTCAGCTTAACTATTGGAGCTGGTGAAAGGAAGGAGATGGAACTCCTCTGTCATTGGTCTACGTTTTAAAAAAAATTAAAACTTGTAATAAGTTACTGTTTATGTAACCACAAACTTAGATTTAGCCTGGACTGAGAAATCTTTTATAAACCCAGTTGTCAAAAAGGTTCACTATCACTATGGTAACTGCTTTTGTTTCCATTAAAGCAGTACTGGGTGCCAAAGTGGACATAATTACTGTGAAAACCTAGAAAACCAGTAGACTGAAACTGGTGGTGTTTTGTGAGAGATAAAAATGTTACAGAATTCAAACATCAGTGCTTTCAATCGACTGTGTTGGAGTTGTCAAAGGTGGCTCTCTCCTTAAACTTGGTCACGCTTTCACACTCTAGGTAAAGTGTATGTGTCTCATATTGTCAACTACCTGCGTCACACAACCAGTCGAAGCTCTGAAGACAGTGGACTAGAGGAACTTTGCAACATGCTGGACCCAGAACGTAAAGACGTGTCCATTGATCTGGACACCTATCATGCTGTCATGAAGGAGTGGATAGATGACTGCCGCAATAGCAGGTACTGGGAAAGTGTGGTTTTACTTTAAATAGTCTGTTTCTGTAGGCCTATTGTCAGTTTTGGTTCATTTATATCAGTTTCTTTATGTTTAGAGGTTTTTGTATGCTCAATGTGCAATTTGAAATGGTCTAGAATTGGACTGGGTCGTTGCAACACCTTGATCATTTCCTTTTAAGCTACTGGATTTTCTGTAGTGTTCATTAATATATCCAACAGCAGCAGTAGTCTTGGCTTGGCTTTAGTTGTGATACAAATAAATTAACTTTTTAATGCTCTGATATTCTAAAGAGTTCATTATTGACTCAATGGCTGCAAGATTCCAAGGTCTTGAACCTGCAACATAAACCTAATTTATCCTCCACCACAGTTCCTCAAAGTTATTCTGAGGCATTGTGCTGAATCTCTCTTCTTTTTTTGTTATTGTTGTTTTGAACATGGTGCCATACATGGGAGCAGACATCTCTTCCCCTGTAGACAAATGTGATCGAAAAAGAGACGTCAGCAGATTACTCACCCAAAGCATATCACATTTCGTAAACTCTTTGTTGCTTTTTCAGCTTATTTTGGGACACTTGAAACTATTTTATAATAAATGACTGTTAAAAATTAGTTCATGTTTTTTCACTTTGATATTTGTTTTTTATCACAGAGAAGTCTCAGCAGAGAACTACACCCAGGAAGACTCAATTAAACTCAAAGATGGTGCTTCTGGTGAATATTCATTTAACCACCCATCTGACCTGTAGATACAACTTGTAGTCAAGATGTAGAGACGCCATTGGTTTTTATTTGTGTGTTTTGCAGCCCGAAGGTCTATGTTGCTAAATATGACATCGGGAAGCTTGGAGGCCTTTGGTGGAGAAGCATCTAGAGTGGAATTGTAAGTCAAAGTACCATTAAGTTACAAGTCCGTCAACTTTTTTGTTTTATCTGTGACACCCAATATTTTGCATATAGGGTAATTATTCACAGACGAGTGTTCATGTTTTTCCATTTCCCCTTCCCAGTGAAACATCAGAGCTGGTATATTGTGTCGCTGATCTTCAGATGAGCAACCAAAAGCTTCAGGAAGAGGTACGGAAGCTGAAGCAGGTGGTGGAGAGCATGGAGGAGAGCAACCAGAAACTGGCAGAGGAAAACGAGGATCTATGCAATCAAGCTAGGATGTAAGGTTCTCCTACTTCTCTCACGAATGTGAAGTCCTGGCCTACTTAAGCAGCCAATTTTGGCCTGATTCGACCTTCTTATTTTACAACAGAAACCAACAGCTTGCACAGAAGGAGAAGATGCTGAAAGAAGAGGTGGAAGAGATGAAGGCAACATTGAGCTGTACAGAAGAAGGGAGAGCTCGTGCCTCGGCACACAGCAAGCATATGGTTAGTCATGCATCTTGAGGCTGAAGGAGAGATCTTTGGCGTTACTTGATGGTGCAATCTGTTCTGAAATTACAAAGCTTTGTGGTTTGAGTTTAATTAAAGCCCTAGTATTAGTTTATTAGCACATCACTAGTTATTTTTTTTCCATTACAGATTATAAATATGTCATTAGACTTGATTTACATAAATATTTAGTCTGAGGTTTCAAAATGTAAGAAAACTGCATGGCATGCTGTTTGCTTGTGACCTATGTATGGATATTTTTTTTTCCCCAGGAGAGAGAAAATCAGAGCCTGATTACCCAGATTGCATCTCTTCAGGAGGAGGTACTGATTAGACATTCATTTAACGTTTATTAAATAACCTCACTTAACAGACATAATTACTGCAAATACTAATAACGTGGTCCAATCCGAACAGAGCTGACTATTTGTTCAAACGTCCAACTGATTGATTTTCTAGAACTTTAAGATCACCATGGAGACAGACGAGCTCCAGAACAAAATAAGGGAGCTGTGTGACATTAACGCTGACCTTGAGGTATTTCTACCATTTGTCTATTATTCCTGCTACCCCCATTATCCACCACTGCTTGGTTGGATACTTCTGAGATAGTTTTCTATAACATATATTCAGTCATTTAACAGAAACTGTGCACTTTTAAAAGTATCTTTGCATAATAATAGTGTCCCACATTTATGTTTTTGCATTTTCCCTTTACCCAGCTGCAAAATCACTCCTTTGATGCCCTCATTGGTGAAAAAGAATCTATTATTGTGGAGGTGAGTTCACTTATCAAGTGTACTGTTCTAAAGCTACTTTTAATCAATGCAGTCATTTTTTTACCAATAAAGTTAAAATGAGGTGTGTTGCAAAAAGTTTAAAACCTCTTAAATTTCAGAGGCATTTTATTTTGATTTTAAAAAGGTGAAAACATCAAATAATACAGCATTGTAAAGTGCAAACATAACAGCTCTAGATTTTCAATAGATTTTAGATTATAAACAAATCTAAATCTGTTTGTTGTACCTTTATGATCCGTTTTCTCTGATGTAAAGACATCTGAAAGCATTTGTAGCTTTTATTATGGTGAAAGATCGATTTATAAACTATTCACTCCACAAGTTTTTGGATTTTCTGTTTGAAAGAATTGGAAGCCATATCACCTGTTTCCTTTTCACAATTATGCACTGCTTTGCGATGGTCTCTCAAATGAAATCCCAATAAAATGACCAACGGCAGTTTTCACATTTCTACAAACCTCAAACCTGTACCTCTTACTTCTTGCAGAAGGACAGACAGATAAATGAGCTGAAGGCAACAGTCGAGGAATATTCCGCCATCACAGAGGTCAGTCTGGTAACATGCATCACATTATGAGTTATGTATGTACTTAAATGGTTTTTTTTTTCTGTTTTTTTCCCCCCCAATGTGACCTGCCATTGAGTTAAAGCCAACTGATAATTCCCATCCTTGCCTAATTTGTTAGAAAGTCGGACTGAAGACAAGAAATAAACCAAAAAATTAGAACATTTGTTGAATTAAATTAAAGATTTGTCGTTGAAAACGTATATGCCCAGTAATGAACTTGTCATTTACTAAATCACTTGCTCTCTTTTGAAAATACGTTGTTGGCTCTCATTTTCTCTAATCCAGCTGCTGAGGAAGGATAAAAACAAGCTTGAGACCCAAATGCAGATGATTCTTCCAGATCTCGCTGGGTAAGTATTTCAAGTCGTCTAGTTAAACAAAAAAAAAAAGGCTCCTTTTTTCAGAGGAAAAAAGTAGATGTTTTATTTGATTTTTTCCCCTAAACCCATTACCCTGCCTGCCTCACAGGGCTGGTCTGGCTTTGTCAGTGGCTTACAGATTAAACCAGAGCAGCCTGGGATCCCTGCAGACAGAACTGGCTCTGGCACAGTCACCACTGGAGGTCAGCACCCCTCCATTCTCTCTCTAATTTGCTCAGCCTTGATTGTATGACTTTGGTATCCACTGAAAACATTTTGTACATAAAAGGACTTGATATTCTTTACCACTCAGTCTTATACAAAGTGACACAAAGGGGTATAAAGTGATGCATCTCATAGCTAACTGCTGGAGAAATGTAATTGTTCTGGTTTAAAACACTGATCTGATACTTGAAAGCACACTTGTTGCCTGTTTTTATTCTTATCAACATGTTTCCAAGAGGAAACCACTGAATATTAAACACTAAAGGTCTAGGATTAGTCATATGAGGGCACACCTTGTCGACCTCATATGATTGTGGATTCGGTCGAATTCAGTTCATTTCATTCCAGTGATTCTCGAAATAAGTCAACAATTCAGATTCCAGTCAACCTACAAACTAAATACAGCTAAAATGCCACAAGAAAGAGTAAATACATGAAAAAATCCCAATTTTTTTGTGTCAAATTAAATTTTTATTCTGATATCTGGTGTAATCCTTTGTGCAGAAGGTTTTGCTAATTGATTGAAAAAGAAAATCACTTATGCTTCCAGACTTCTGCTGGAGTGAACTATTTGTCCACTACAATGACCACGGTCTCTTCGCTGGACGAGACGCTGGACAGAGAGTTGTTGCTGATGATGCAGGGACCCAACGCTGAACATGTTTCTCTGGAGTACAAGAGTCTTCTAAACAAACTGGTAATTGAGGATGATTGCATCTGAAACCATGATCTGAACTTCTGATAAATCTGTTGAATATTGAATAACCAGAACCCATCCAGTTTGAGCACAGCATGTTGTTATATTTGCTATATTTTTACTGGCGTTTACTAGTAATTGTATTTAAACACAACAGTGGACAGCTAATTTTTTTGTTATTTTAAAAGTGCGTTTAAGGTGTTTCTATAGGTGTAGAAAGACAAGACTGCCATCTGAAACCTGTGCTTGAAAACTGCAGTGCATTGCCAAAGAGCAAGACTAGAAATGGTATAATAATAGGTTAGGTTTAGAGCAGTATTTCAAATGAAGGTCATTACTTGTGTCTAGAGAGATTTTGCCTTTATTGTACTTCCTTGGCTTTGATAGTATGCTCTCTTTGTTTTTCAGAAAAGAGATTTCAAAGAAGAAGCCAGCTGTGTCTTATCTGCAGTTCAAAACATGATGGATAACCACACAAAGTCAGACAGTAACACCGACCCTGATCTTCAGGTCAGATGCGCTCCAATTAATTTAAAAATCTTAACTATCGTTCTCTGCATCACCATAGATTGAGTAGTTTACTAATGTTGTGTGGCATTGTCGTTTACTTTACTATTCAATTTCATTTAAGCCATTCAGGCTATTTAATGTTGCTGGCCTCTTTTATATGTCAATTTGCGAGATAGCAGTAGAGGTATTCTGTAGGAGGAAATGACTAACTTTAACTAAGCTTGTAGTTTTGATATGTATCCATCAAAAGTTTAGACTGTTTACTGTCATACATCAAAGTAGAAGAAAATACAGAAATTGAAGATGCTTCATGTGATTTTGAGTTTTAATTCAGTCTAGGATCTCTCAATCTCACACATCCTAAAATTGTTGTTTTTTTGTCAATTTTATGATGAAATAAATCAGTGATTTTTTTATTTTCTCTCTCTCCATCAGAAATGTCTTAAATAAATAATCGACGCCACAGGAGTTCACAAATATTATGTCAGAATATCTATTTAATTCTGATTTGACCACTTTCAAAATCTTGCTACCCAATCAAGGATAAATAAGAAAACTCTGTGTATATCTAAAGCTTTTGGTGAAATACTTTATAAAAGTCTACATGTTTTGCCTTTAAGTCTGCAACAAGCTATTTTCATAACAAATATGAGTCACAAAGTTCTGTGTTCTCCATCTTCCTCTTCCTCACATCGCTGTATCTGCTCTCTCTTTCTTTCTCCCTCTCTCTCTGCTTCCCACACAATATTTCTCCTCTCTGGAGATCTCACTTATATAACTATGTAATAGGCTCCATCCAAGCAGTGCTGTTTAGTCAGTGTTGTACCATGATCACAACCCACTCCCTTCCTCACTGTGTTTTTTTTTCTCCTTTCCCATCACCTTCTGTGTTGCTGCCACTCTGCATTTATTAGCCTTCTACTGTCAAACAGCAAAAAACATACCCAATGTGATGGAAAGCATTGGTGCAAATGAGCTGAAAGAGCTACTAGTTAGTTTTATGTTATGGTGTTTCAGTACAACAGGGAAAATGAGTGTTTTTAAAACAAGATGCTACAGGTTGCTCAGACTGTAGCATTTCATCTATTGGAGAGACGGTGACCCCTCTGCGTTGTCCACCTGCAGACGGTGCAGGCTGAGCTCGATACTAGGAGGGCAGACTGGGCTGCCGGCTTGGACCAGCTGGCTCAGTATACTGACTCGTTAGAAAAGGAGCTGATCAAAATGGCCAGCAACATGAGGAGATCCCGCACTGAGATCCTCCACCTTTCGGTCAGGTGAGTGCATTCTGGTTGTCTGATCTGACTGGATGGGGGGAATTTGTGGATATTTGGTATGACAACATGGGGCATTAGGTTTAGAGTGATCCTATTGGATGAATCAGTTTCTTGTAGGCGGAGCTAGAATTGTAACTTTTTCAGTACTGACTGACAGAAACCCTAAAACATTTTTTTGTTTACCAACAGCAACTATTCAAAATGTAGAGTCATTTTTTAAAATAGATCATTTTTCATCTTTAAAGTTTAAGCAATCCTAAAACTGTCAACCAACATCCTATTGTCTGGTTGTCCATTTGTCCTCTTGTCCATTTGTTCATTCATCTGTTGATCAGTCTGTCAGTCCCTTGATTAGTCTCTCTCCAATGATACAGCTGATACAGCTTAGCAGCCATTTACCTGTTTGTTCCTCTGTCAATCTGATTATCTTTTTGTCCTTCTGTCTGATTTCACTTCCATCTGTCAGTCCATCAGTCTCTCTGTCTATTGTTTTTGTTTGCATGTTTCATATTTAAAGTCTGACCACTATATACAGCTTGTCCATAAATTCATGGTAAAGTTTCTCAGAACCCAGAACTGAAAAAGTAAAAAACTTTAACATAAGTGTAGAAGTTGTGTTCTCTGTTCAAGCTAACAGCAGACAAGTTTTTAAGATCAAAGTATCCCTTTTTTGTTGCTTGTTCTTTGTCTCAGTTGGCTAGTTGGTTGTACTGAAAAGAGGAAAGACCAGTTAATTATCCTGACCACAGCGACCCCAAAAGGCTTACCTCACTAAGTTTGGGCCATTCCTGGATTTTACTCTGTGTGTGTGTATGAGAGAGAGAAAGAGAGCTACAGAGAGAGAATTTGCCATGTGCTGCAAGCTTGTGTGTGTTTGGATGTGTGTTTATGGAGACGGCCATCCCCTTCAGATGTATAAAAGGCCTAGGTCAGTGTGATTTTAGACCAGAGAGGGAGAGTGGATTGGCTGTCCAGGTACAGCCTGTAAAACAGAGGCATGGCTTTAGCATAAGTCACATCTTAGTCTGTGTGCTGCAATATTAAAGGCTACATCTACAGAAATAAAGTGAGCAAATCAATACAGTGCCGGTGGGAGAACTGGCGCTGGTCACCCTGGGCAACAGGATGGGACACTGCATGGGCCTGCGGATTGGGTACCGTATGTCTATTTTCATCCAGGAACTGTGCACATACCTTTTCATTCTGATTCTTCCAGACGCTTTGGGAGTTCTGCGCACCTGTTCTGCTATTTGTTTGGAAAAATCTAACTGGGAGGATTTTGTCTTCCAGGGTGCAGGAGCAGGAGAACCAGAAGCGGCAGCTGTGCGAGGAACTGGAGCAGCTAAAGATATCTCAAGACAGCAGAAAAGCTTCATGCCAAACACCTGCCCCAGAGGAGGAGGAGGTCTGAGAGGAGGGGAGAGGGATGTTATTGTACAATTGATTGTGTTAATTATGTTAAAGCAAGCAACACGTTATGTAGTCTTGGTGTTTAGGATTTGAGTAAAACTGGTTTACGTTTCAGTTTTTAATACTTTAAATGCGTAATCCGTGACGTTAACACAGTTATCACTTTGATCTATCAGATGCAATGATGCACCTTGTTTTGTTTGTAGACAGCTGGAGCATCTGGTAGAGAATAGCCGAGTGTGAGCCGGCGAGTTAAGTGGACATGTGCGCCCACACAAAAAAATTAATAAGGCCGCACACCTACACACTTTTTAAACCTCAGATTGTCGTGCTTGTGCATGTTGGAGCATTACAGTGGCACTGCTGTTGCATACAGTGACTAAATCATTCTGCTGTATTGCAGCTCCTAGTTTCAAATTATTCAAACAGCCCATTGCTGATGTTTGAAACTTATTTTAAAATCATGGCTTTTTCTTAGGGGTTAAATATAATCTCTTTTTTTGTGGATTAAATGAACATGTACTTGTCATGGTACTTTCAAATCTTTCTCAAAAGATTAGTAGTACCTGTAGATTCAAATGGTGCAGTTGGTCTCATAGGTTTCAGATTGTGAGTGGTGGAATGGAACAACTAGATGAGCTGCCTTATCTGTGCCACCTCCAGCACTTTCATCAATGGGATTTGTTTTCTTACATTTTTCTTGCTTCTACAATTTTTCTCTTAGCCTGACTTGGACTGGGACGAAGAGTTTGCTCTACAGGACTTCTTGAAAAATGAACTAGCAGAGAGGAACTGCTGGGTGCAGGATGGGAAAAGAGACTGCAGCCCTGAGGAAAAAACAGACAATTCACCAGGGAGAGTTGAAGAAGAGGATGAGGAGAAGAGGTGGATGGTAGTGGAAACAGCTGGGGAAGGAGAAGTGAGAGGTACATCAACTCCTCTTTCCTCCATCTGTACGGACGTTCAACCTGATCAAAGCACATCTGAAGGAAGACGAGGTAGGCAGTGGCAACAGTAACCTGTTTGCATGTTAAATGTATTGGCATGGTTTGGTACAGATCTTTAATTTAAAGTGTTTAAAGGATCTTTTGTTAAGATGTTTATCTTTTGTGCCTATTGAGAGCTAGTGATGAGTATTGACATCAGAGTTTGTCATGAACCAAGAGCAAACAAAAAAAAAAACAGCAGGGATTTGGTACAGTAGGGTTTTCAAACAGATTTGTCAAATCAAGATTTGCAGAAGAAATGAATCTTAGTCATTGTTGCCAAGTTCTACACTAGCTGACTGGTGGCGTTGGTCCTATCTCAGATGAGCTCCATCATCTACACACTGTACACGCTGTTATTGAAATTAAATGTTGTTGTAGCTCATGTCATCCCATTATCTTGAAATTGGTGTGAATGGTGAGGCTATGGGCAGGAAGGATATCAGGTAGCAGTCTGTCTTGCAACAATCTGAAGAGGCCTCTGACTGACACTCATGACTGCATGTAACCTCCTTTTTATTTCCTCTGAAATTTGGGGTCATAGTTGATCTATTATTTGAGGTTCTAAGATGCTAATTAGCTGCTTCCATTTGCAAAATATGCATTGTTGCCATGGTTACACATAGTAAAAAGTCTTCAGATTCTTCCAGCTTCACACCATCTAAAATCTAAAGAAAAAGTTATGAAAAAGGTCTAGAAAAAGAACAAATCTGAACTAACATAAAAGAGCTTCTCCAACATGCTACGATCATGAACGCTGCAGTTCCAGACAATAGGGTCCATTTGTTGGTGTTCAGTTAATCTGCTGCTAATTTTAACTCAAATAATAACAGGTGCCACTTTCTGATTTGATTAGTCAAGTGCATCGGCTATATTCTGTTTTTTTTTTTTCTTATTCTTTTCTAACGTACATGATCCTCATTATGCTGGAGCTTTTTGTGGGACTTTAGTTCCTCAAAATCTTGATTCTTATTTGTCCTTCATATTTGTGTCTGTGACAGCAGGTTACACTGCCATGATCCGTGAGGTCGCGCGTACATTCAGAGCACCACTCTCTACCATTATATAGACGCACACATTCTGTGGCCCCTGGAAATAGACCCCTTCCTTCTATGGTGGTTGTAGCTCTGATCTTCTGAACGTTGTGTGAGAGAGACAAAGTGTGATGTGAGTGTGTCAACACATCTCCAGAATCCTTGGTTTTCTCAAGTTCCTTCTATGGCCGGGTGTACGAGTGGTCTGAGCCCCCGAACTGAGCATGGTAATCCCTGTTTCTCTTCCTGCATGAGTGGCTGGCAGGCAGACAAACGGAACAGGGTGAATATAAGCATAACGTCCCTTCATGCATGTCATTTAACCCATCTGCCCCGCCATTGTGCTTTTATAGTAAAGCTGCAGTTTTATGACATGAGACAAAACTTTGGGTTTTTGATGGGGTTTTTTCCCCTGCCTTTAAGGGATCTTTAACTTCCCTTCATTACAAATAATTTTCTTGTTTTTTTTTTGTTACAGATTTTGCAGCCTGCACAGAGTCAGAACTTGAGGTTATTTGTCAACCTTTGCAGGTAAAATAACCTCAAATCAATCAATCCGTAATGGAGTGTGCTTACATAAAGTGGATTAAGTAACTCCAGTTTTTTTTTCACACTTGTATGTCTTTTTCTTTTACATCTCACTATTATTTTTCAACAAAAACATAGTAAATACAAGGTGCCTTTTCCAGATGATTGGTTTTATCCATTTAGGAGACCACATATTAATCCCCTTGAGTCCCAAAACCTTCGAAATGCCATTAGAACTCTTTCCAGACTTATAAACATGAATGAATTTGCGTTTTCTTTGCATCACAGTAAGCAAGAACCACCATGACATCCACATAAAAGCCAATTTGCTTTTATTTATTTCATAAAACCATCAATATTACAATTCAGAAAAATGTTTTATAAATACTATTGGAGTGCAAATTTATTCTCTTTCAACCTGTTAATCATCTCAAATTGAGTTTAGTAGTAGACTGACAAATAGTTTAAAATGCAGAGCGGCTATTTAAGCCGATTTGACTTATGCTTCTTGATCCAGATAAGTTTTAAAGCTCTATTGTCTTGGTGTATAATGTTACTGTTAATGTTCAGCTGTAAATGATGGAAGGTTTAAGCTATACCCAACTTTTCTGTATCATCTTTAAAGCTGCTTTCTGTTGTGTCAAATTGAAAGCTGTTATGAAATAAGTTTATGTTTTAGTTTGACTTCTTACTTATGAAAATCAGCTTATAACTGGCAGGTTATGAGTAATTTCTCGTCTGTTTTCACACTTCTCTCAGGTTTTCAGTCACACTAGCACGGTTTTGCAGTTAGATGCAGAGGCATTTCCTGCTGCTGTGTTAAAGGAACCATTTGCTCGTCATATTTCAGAATCAACTGAAATGCTATTGAGATGTGATTTCCTAGAAGAAATTGTTTTTCAAAATAAGCTTAGTTTCATGACTTGCTGGTTTACATAATAAAAAAGCATATGTGTTTGTTTTCTTTCTTTTTGCTTTTTCTATTTCTTTTTTTTTTGCAACAAAGCATTTCTTGCAACACAAAAGGAACTTAATGTGTTTCACTTTTTCCACGTTTTGCTGTTACAGCCTTATTCAAAATTTTATTAAATTAATTGCTTTCCTCAAAATTGTACACACAAATAACCCATTGTAACAATGAGGAAAAAGTTTTCGATATCTTTGTAAATTTGTTAAAAATAGAAATCCAAGAGCTGTGAGTCATAAGTACTCACATCTTAAAATTGAGGTGTTTCTGCTGATCAAACTTTTTTCCACATTTTGAGGAAAGAGATTAATACAGTTTGGAATCTAAAAATAAATGTAAAAAATGGGAATAGTTGTTTTCAATATCAGTAACATAAGAACATACCCATCTTCTTCTGACATCTTAAATGATTCTCTAGGGTTCCCTCCCCCCAACTTCTGATCCTGTTCTTACATTTTTTTGTTCTCCTACCATTTGCCTACCAAATAGTTCTTCACATATCACGATTCACTGCCTCTGCTCTGAGGCAGCAGGCTCCATATTTGTACTAATGCTGCCTGCTTCCTAATATAGAACAGCTATGATGAAACCTTAAGATCACACTGAGTTGAAAGGAATGATTTGAAGCTAGACAGTATCTAAACTTGGATGTTTTGCATTCTCCCCACTTGCTCAAAGAATTTAATACCTAAGAGGTTTATAAAACTTAAATACATTATTCATGCTGTCAACTGTGTGTATTGAAGGTGATGCAAAACTTAATTAAGTCTCTTGTAAGCAACCCGTCACTGATGTGCCGAGTCTTTATGCCATCAGCTGGAGTTTGACTTATGCAAGACTTTCTCATCTGGCAAAGTTTTGTTTCTGCCAGCTGTTTGGTGTGTGTTTAACATGAGCTGCTTGTTTGATCTCCCTTCCCCTCACTCCTGTTATGAATGTTTATCATTTTGTTTGTGTGTGTTTCAGAAGGCGGAAGCAGTACCACTGAGCGCCCACTCACAGGCTGTCGACATAACACACCCAGAGGCGGTTTCTCTCCCTGATCTGTCCCACTCAGAAAACAGTGAGACTTTTTTTTTTTCTTTCTCCCTCTACTTTGTTTCTGTTTCACCGTCTTCTGCTTCTAATGTCACCTAGACTACAGCCGTACTTGATAGCATTTAAAACTCAACCGAGGCATGACTCATTTCTTGACTCACTCAATGTGCTGTTTTCAGAGCAGAGAAAGATTTTTTTTTCAAAATCTGGTTAAATTGTCAGCCTTTCTCATGGGGCTTGTCACCTTTCAAACTTAAACCACTTAATGTGGTGCTTTGCTGCCAGGATGCAGTTTAAGTAGATTATTGTGACTGATATCTAAAACTTTACCATGGGTGTTTTTGTTTTTAAATTTTGTTCTTTTTTTGTCTCAGCAGGTGAAGAGACAAGTGAGCTTCCAGAGTTCAACTCCAGCCTTCCAGCTCAAGCTCTAAACTCACCGGCTGAACAGGATCTCTGCACCAAGCCTCTTGATTCAGCTGCTGCAGAAGCAGATATGGCTTCTGCAAGCGACGCGTCACCTGGAGCAGATGAGAAGATTCCCCAGAGCGACAGGTGAGTTGATGTTTTCAAAAGGAAATTGCCTTGCGTTTATTCTCTGCAATTGTTGGCTTTACCACTAGATGGCTCTAAAGTAAAGCATTTTCTACATTAGTGTCTTGTTGATAATACTTCAGAGTACTTTTTATATATGACTGACTATAAAGATTTAAATGGTGAGTGAGTAAAATATCATTGTGTCAAAGATATTACGTCGTTTCTAGTTAAAACTATAAGGTAACAAATATTCCTACCACTATGAAAATGATGGACTATGCAGTTGTATTTCAAAAAATTGGAAACTTCACTTTTTATGAATATTATATGTAGATTGATTACACACTGAGATATATTTGAAAAGTTTGTTTCTGTCATAAAAATGTCTTACTAGAGGCCAACATGAAAAGCACCATCAGAAATATTATGATATGGTCTAAAAAAATTACATGAAAGACTGTTGACTTGATAGTTTAGTTATTAACACGTCAACAAGAAGAATAATCCAAAATAAATAAGCTATACCCAAAAGTGATAGAAGATTTAGTGAAGGAAAAAGTTAAGGAAGCAGACGTCAACAACTTATAGATATATTTGTAGAGAGAATTACTAAACAAAACCAATTTGGGAGTTGAAGTTGCAAATTGACACATTCCTTGTATTACGACACTCCTGAACATGGTGCACAGTTTTTTTTTATTAAGTCCAATGTCAGCACATTGATTTTGCTGCATAAAATAAAGTTAAATATAGAGTAAACACTGGCCTAATTGTTGTAGTAGTAGTCTCCTAGTTACTTGAACCGTTTTTCAGTTCTTCTTGGATATTATTAACTTATAATAAGCTGATATTTGCTTGTTATTAGCCAGGCTATCTGCTGAGGAAACCTCCCTTCAGTTGGCTTCTTGAGTGCCGACATGCCACTTAAAGCTTAGCAGCTGTAGTTTTAAAAGAACATTGCTTTATTAAGGTTGGTTGTTCTTTCTTTTGTACTCCATGATTCTTTGTTCTACTTTCCAAAGGAAGTATTTCCATAAAGTGGAATTTTCTTCTGGTTATTGGGAAAAGACTAGGATCTATCTTTCATCCAGCTAACAGCTAGCTATCTAGCATCTTATTAAAATAATTTTAAGTGGTAAAAAGAGTAGCAGAAGGTTTTAATGGTTTTAAAACTTTGATATACTTTTAACACCCTACCTAACATCTAGACAACATGACAAGTTTCAAGAATCAGTTACAAAATGAGCTGCTGCTTGTTGTTCTGGTCGTCGGTGTATCTGTACTATATGTTGGCATATCAGCACATCATGGACAAAAATGGATTGTCCAAGGTTAAAGCAGAACTAGAATATTTTGAAGAATGTTATTACTGATGGTTAATGTTGTTGCTGCTCTGTGACAGACAGCAGCCAGCAGATCTAAAAAAAATAATACTTTGGTTGATGTTGCTATGTAAATTAGAAAAGAGTGACAGCTGTGTATTCCAAGTCTTTATTTTTCCCTCAGGAATGGGTTATACACAGCTGTTCAGATGGTGGCATATGAGAATCACACCTTTACATTACAGCACTGAAGAAAGTGACCTTGTCATGCATCCTGCTGGAGCATCCTCCTGATGCTTATTTCAGTAACTTTTGATGCTTATTTCAGTAACTTTTGAGTTTTATTACCAGCTTCACCAATTGCAAGTGCAGTTGGCATTTTAGTTTCACCATTTCCCTATGACTTTGGCCATATTTGCCAGTCAAATTGGTGTTTTTATGTGTAGGAGGAGCTCCCAGTTGAATTAGTATCTCTGTGGCTGTGCTTTGCATAGACAAAGTCCACCTCCAAACAGACTAAAGCCTTCTGTCTTTCTGCAGCAGCTGTCAGATCAGATGTAGTTTTTTTGTGCTCTAATTTTGCACAGTGAGAATCTAAAAGAATGCATAGTGTCTGACACTTAAACTCTGACCTTTCGTTTTTGGTCAGCATCCTGTCGACCGGGGAGGATCCCAGGCAAGAAGAGGAGAAAGAAGACAAACTAGACGCAAGCGCAGCAGACATGAACCGGCATAAGGTTAGTAACGGAGAGGAAGTGTTTTAATACGTGAGGGAATAGAGTTTCCTCTCTTCTCTTCAGCACCAGCATGCCGCTGCTTCCTCTTCCTCTTTTTGACACAGTCTGTTTGGTCAACCCCTGTTTTGTTTTGTTTTTTTATTACGGTGAAAAGACTGTTGACAGCACAAAGTAAAAGTAGTTCTGAGTTTGGCAAAGATGCTTAAATCGAGATGGTTTCCAGCTTTACTGAACCCTCTTCCTAAGTATGTGAAGTAATTATCACTATAAATGACTAATAGTGTTGAGAATTTATTTTTTAGTCTCTAGTTTGGTTTTTAGTTTACTTTTGTTTCAGGTTTTTAAACAGTGTGTCAAATAACAATAAAGAATAAATGAATCGTAGTCACTTTAAAGTGATAAACACAGAAATATTTCCTTGGCGATCAGATAATTAACATTTTTGCTTTGTAAGCTCTACTTATTCAAAAGTCTGTTTCTTGTCCCCTAATTAATCTTCTGAGACAGTGTAATTTTCATAATGCAGTGTACGGCGTTGCTAATTGTCTGTTTTTCATTAACATTATAGTTGTGCATTATTACAAAATCAGAATTGATATTTTTCAATTACAATTAAACCATTCTTATGAACCCAATATTGAATCCAGGTGGTACTTTTATGATTACATTATTACACACAATAAAATGACAACAACTACAGGGATTCAATATATTTAGAAAGTAATTGTATTTATGATGATTTTTGGCTCTTTGGATGCTCTTTTATAGTTATATTGATGCTTGTTGGCTACTGATGTTTTGTGGCTGCAAGCTTTATGTGGTGCTGCCACATTAGTCACCTTGCATAGGTGTAAGGTGAGACTCCTATGTAAATAGAAAGGCCTGTTGCCTGGACTTTGCAGTTGCTGATGAGGGAGTTCTGTCATTTATTTCAGGTGTGATTGAGCAGGGATGTGTCTAATTGTTGTGGGGTGGTCGCTCTCGAGTTTTGGACCCAGATTCCCTGATCTAAAAAAGATTTAAGTTTATACAGCAGGCAACTGGGTGCCTTCACTATATCAAACTCATACAAAAATTGTCAGTAGTTTTTTCTATTGTTGTTTATGCTGCTAGAATCTTTTATGCCAACATAATGTTAAAGGGTACAGTATTATATAAATCAAACTTTTTTTTTTTAGCTTTGTTATTCCTTCATCAAAACATGTAGGAGTGCTGCTTTGATTCCTTCATGCATGTTTGAGAAATCCTTTAATCTCCCATGGCAACCATTCAGGGTGCCTAAACGCTTGCCCTGACTGTTTCCTCGAAGCTCCTCCTCTGAGCTGCAGTCTCCAGCTGAGCTTCCACCTCACAGAAAACCCCTCCTCTATACCTTCCCCACTCAGCTCCTCTAGACTAGCAGCAGCAGCAGTTAGCAAACACCTGGTGGAACTGCATGTCTGCTGAGCTCATCATACCAACCACGTCTCTGTCCAACGCTCCTGGTTAACAACATAATGGAAAGGCATTGCTTTGATGACTTGCTGAAGGCGAAGTGTTTGAAAGAGCAAGAGATTCTTAAAGAGACAGAGGCCCAATTTCAAGGCGTCAACGATCACAGCACCCCCTGGTGGTCTAACCCAAAAGGAATATCAAAATATTTTTATTTATCTTTTGACGTTTGACTTATCCTCAAACTTTATTTAATATATTTATAACAATATTGGTAGAGGTGAGAATTTTTGCGCCAGAAATCAGCACGAACAAACATTTTTGTTAGATTTAAGGAATCAATAGGGAAACCTTGGCTCCATTTGTCTAATTTCAAAATGAACTGACTGAACAAAACATCAGGGTTGTTTTTCTAAACAACCCTGATGATCTGCTGTTGTCGGTGCTCTATACCTGCTTAATCCAGGTCACGGCTGTGAGTAGACTAGATCCTAATCCAGTTGTCGACTGCTAAAATGCAGGATAGTCAGTGAAGTGTGAATGCAAAAATGAATGTTTTTCTAAATCCAAAGCAGCTGAGTCATTTTCTTGCAGAACTTACTTCTACGTTGAAGAGTGCTGCGGTCAGTGCTTATGTTTGGTCTGTTGATTTAATTAAAATAAGACTTGATTTCTGGGTTCCAACCGGCCGATCAGGGTGGAAATCATTCAATTCTTGACACCAGCCAGATTCTTGGTACATTTTATTATGTGCTGTTTTTAATCCAAAATCTAAACTTATTGTCACCTAAATAAGTACTAATAAATAAAAAAGTATTTCAACTGTTATAATTAAAACGTTATGGGTCTCTTGGCAGCTGACAGATTTGTTGCTTTAAGTACAAAACGATACAAACGTTCTCCTTTTGCTGTTTTTCAAAACCTGTTCACTCCAAGCTGCGTCATAACGGATATTATGTACGCTCATTACACAAGATGCCACTGCACTGATCTGAGCTCTCACCTCGCTCCCATTGTGCGAGAGCGTTCACACTGTTTTCAGGCAGTCCGCCTCCACCACTTAGTATTATGCCTGTGTCAACTTGGTACCATTTCCAGCCAGATATACACACACTTGTAAAGCTGCAGAGCTCTCTCTCTCTGTGTGCATGACTTTCACATTATATAAGAAGTCAGCCTCATCTCTCTTCCACACTCTGTAAAGCTTAGATGGCCTTACTCTGCCGTGGGACAGGTACGCTTTGTGGTTCTTCTTTTTAATGTCAAATCATGTGGGACACATGAGAGAGGAAAAGCCTTTTTTTAAAACTTCAGGGGTTTTCTTGTTTTTCTTTTCAGAGCCTTAGTCGTGACCCGTCAGGAGATAAATCGGCAGCTGAGGACAGGTGAGCTTTTGTTTGTTTTTTTTGTCGCCCCTTAGTTATGCTTCAGATTTGCAGTGTTATGGTGTTTTACCTGTAAAGTGTGTTCGTTTGCAGCACAAGTCTCTTACCTGTGCTGGTGGAGGAAGAAGAGATGGTTCAGGATGATGCAGCTGGTGGTCCAGCTCTTCCAACCAGTGTTGCAGGTAAAAGGAGCAAACAAAACATCTAATTTGTATGAAAGCAGAATAGACAAATGGTGTTTTGCATACACATTCTTACATATGAGTACCTTTGACTTGCTTAATGTTCTTCCAAGCGATGAACCAGCTCACAAGCAATGGGCCAAACACCTCTGAGAGCGGCTCTCCCCAGTCAGAATCACAGATCGTACCAAACAGCCAATCAGGAGGTGGAAAGAGCAGCACATCCTCTAACCTCCCCTTTTCACAGGTAAGCCATGGCATAAAATAGACTGCATAAATTGATTTATTTATTATCTTAAATAAATCAATTTGAAATTAAAATAAATTTTCTAGGGGAAAACTTTCTAAGTTGGTGTTTAGCAATACCTAGACACCAACTATAAAGTCTTAAAACCTATAATAAATAAATAAACTTGGCCTTGTGGGAGGCAAGTAAAGTCTGGTGGCCCGCCAGACTTATAATACACTGGGGGAAACCCTGTTATGAGGATTTTTATTTATTTTTTTGTTTGTTTTAGGCCTGCAAAACAGGAAATAAGAGAGCAGTTCTCAACCTTTTGATAACAAGCATTACCTCTGTAAAAACACTACAAATACAGCAAAGCAACAGGATTTTAACTTTTAATTTATTTAATAGAAAAATGAGAAGTAGGGTTTTCATCCACTTGCACTATATCTGGATACAGTGATGTGAAATTATTTGGCTCCTTGCAAATCTATTTTTTGCTCTTTTGCCACTCTGTCGTGTTTCAGACCATTTTTCACATCTCACAATCTGTCCCTGTGAGCAACTGGTGGTTGCAACAACTTTAATCAAATGGCAATCCGTCTTTTAGATTAGTGTGGAGGAATCTAGCAAATGCCTCACCCCTCTTTTTTGTAGAAATATTTTAATTCGACTGAGTTAGAGGGGATTCAACCATGAACAGGCTGAATAAAGCATCAAAACCCAAATAAAATCCGAAGAAAGTTCTGGATTAGTCGAGATTTTGAATAGCTCAAAAAATAAGAATGAATGTTTTTGATTGGACCAGTCAAAGATGGATTTTCTAGTGTGCTTGTCTTGTTGCATAGCATAAGCTACCTTAACATTAAGGGCACACATTCATTTCTTCAGTTCATATATTCACATTAAGTGCAAACAAAGTATCATCATTGGAACATGCTCCAAAATGTCGCAACCTTTTTCAGCAGTCTCCTTAAACATCTTGAAATGTTGAGTGAAGATTGCAACAAGAAGATAAAATTCCTCCACCCACAACAAGACTCTACTTTGGTGTATTGCAGCCTGAACATGTAAACTGGAAAAAGTTGTTGTCTTTCCAGTTTTGCATGTATACGACCGTGTGAGCCTATCGAAGAGAGGGAGGGAAGAACAGAGAACAGTTTGATTTTTATCTCCAATAAGGAGAGGCTCATTCTAAATAAGAGTCATGCCGATTGTGCTAAAGGAAGGAGGAAGCAGGAAAAAGACAAATTAAAAAGACGGGAATGGACAGTAAAGAGTTGTCTGAAATGGAGGGGCCAGAGCAGGAAATGCAAAAAACGGAGGAAGAGACAGAATGTTTTGTACAAACTTTGCAGAATCTGGCACACATTATGGATGCTGTTGAGAAGAACCATATCCAGGATGAACCAAGTGAGATCAGCCTGGCCTCTAGGAGACAAAGTGAGTCAGACATTGAAATATGAATGAATATAAAGCCAATTCACACTTTAAAGTGAATTCAAAGTTTTGCTTGGTCTAAAACGTTTTACCGGCTCGTTTTCTAGCGGATTCATCCGTGATCTCTGACTCCAACGATGTTTTCAAAGACGACAGGAACAGGTAATATAACAGACACTTATGACTCTTTTTAAAAACGAGTCCTGAATTATTTAAGGAATGATTTTCTCTAACTCTTTCTTTAGCTCATCACCTACTGATAAGGAGATTGAGGTAAGCAGAGCGACTAACTTTGGAATATGTGAAGAATTTGTTTGGTTTGGGTGGCTAATTTAGGAATAAGAAGCACATTTAATTTATGGTCATAAAGTAAATGCTTCTAATCCACATTGATATAATTTTCTTTAAATCTGAGTTTTTTTCTTCCATTTAGATAGCTTTTATGAAAATGTCTGAAGTGCAATGCGTTTTATTTTTCCAGGCAGAGTTCCAGCGCCTCGCACTGGGATTCAAATGTGATATGTTCACCCTGGAGAAAAGGCTTCGATTGGAGGAGAGGTCGCGTGACCTTGCAGAAGAAAATGTTCGCAGAGAAGTGTCCAGCTGCCAAGGCTTGTTGCAGGTCCAAATTTGAACCTTTAACTCTTCACTTCTTAGAGAATAGTTACCCTGCATGTTTTATCTTCCCCCGCTTCAGAACAACTGAGCCAAATGTTGGTTTATTTCCAGAAGCTTAAATGAATGTTGAATTTATTTAATCTTCTAAATCAGCTGATTCGGGTATTTCTGGCCCTTAAAATGATATTTAAAAAAAAGATGAAATACTGCAGATGGCTTGACGATATCTTGTGGGAACGTGGAGTTGTTTGGTGTTTCCTGTTGAATTGCTGAATCTTCTGCTAAATGCATCTGCATCAGGTGCAATCACTAATGTCCTATTTTCATTGTACCTCTCTTTTCCCTCCTAGGCTCTCACTCCTTTGTGTGAAGATGACAGCCAGTCGATGGAGATCATCCAGAGGCTCCAGAAAAACTTAGATATTCTGATCCAGTCCATGACCAGAGTGTCCAGTCGCTCTGAAATGCTTGGCGCTATTCACCAGGTCAGATGAAAACGTCTGCAGGAAAACTAGAGTTTTTTTTCTTGTTTGTTTCATTTTGGATCTCATTTCTGACATTGACAAAAAAAGATTCTTTGTCTGGACGACAGGAGAATCGTATTGGTAAAGCAGTGGAGGTGATGATCCAGCACGTTGAGAACCTGAGGAGGACGTACACTAAAGAACACGCTGAGCTCCTCGAGCTGAGAGAGGCGCTCATGCAGAGTGAGAGATCGTTTGGCTCACAAACACAAAAAGGTTTAGAGCCTCGCAGATAAAACTTTTCAAATTAATGTTCTTACCTTTTAACCAACTTTTAAATCATGTTGTTTTTAATGACAGATGATTTCCGGGGCAAGAAGCCGCCATCAAAATACCCGGTTTGTTACTTCTGGACCTGAATGACTTGAATTAAGTGTGATTCCTTGTTTTTTTTTCTGGCTTTGATGAGTTTTGGTTTTTTTTTTTCTTTTCGAAGCAGGAGAGAACCAGAAGATTCAGCGAGGCTCCTATTGGAAACATTCACTTTAACATGGTAAGAATCACTACATGTCAGTAAGATGCACTCAGATTTATCTTCCTGGGAGTCAATTTCTCAAAGATGGATGAGATTCAAACAAATAAATGAAACAAGAAGCTCAGCAAAAACAATGTCCAACACATATTCAGTTACTGTTTCCAAAATATGTCTACTGTCAAAAACCTTTCCACACTTTGTCATAGTACGACTACACACTTGAATTTAGTTTTTACTCATCCTACGTAGTAGACCATCACGCAGTAGTGGATAATGGTGAAGCAAAAGAAAAAAAATTTTATTTGTAAAAAAAAAAAAAAAATGAAAAAAAAATCTGAAGCAAACACTGACTTTTTGTTAACCTCATGACCATAAAGGGACGATATGTGGAATATACACATTTCAGATTTGTATTTGTTAACTTGTTTGAAAACTGCATCACTTTTCTCCCTTTCACTTTTGGAATACATAGATGTGTTTTATCACAGAAAACTGCCAAAAAAAAGGGCAATGCAGTTTGTTTTGTTATGAAATGCAAAAATAAGGAGGATGTGAGTATCTTTGCAACATATTTTGACTCATGACTGTTTTCAGAATAAGATCAGCATCATAATTTAGGAGGTGAGAACACTTTTAACAAACAAAAACCCAATTATAGAGATTGTCTGGTTCACTTGTGGTTAAAACACAAGCATGTCCTCATAAAGCGGTTTGGAAAATTGGACCTATTTTAACAGTTATAATGACCATTGTTCTAATTTGTTTAATACAAAAGTTGTTGTTTTTTCCTGTTACAGCCCAGAATGGGTCAAAATGGCCCAGAGAGTGAATTAGAGAGGTTGACCAGGAGATCCCCGTGGTAAGTAGTAAAAAAATAAAATAAAAAACCTCCCCATGCATGAGAGAAGACACTGAGTAAATATTGGGGAAAATGTCATTGCATTGATTCAAAGTGGACTTATTCAGTTGTCCGTTCCTTTTGTTGGCGGTTTTACTTTTCTCCACGTCTCCACAGTTTACTGTTACTTGGAGGCTTGTTTTTATTATGCAACTATGTGATAACGATGGTTTCCAGGAATGTGGCAGGGAAGGGCATGACACGGCCGCCGCTAAAACGGTTTGTTAGCTCTGCGGCCTGGGTTGACACTGAAGACCCCCCTGACATGACCAAGGGGTAAGGAGATGGACGTCGCTCTGGCTGTGTCACCTCGGTCTTTTCAAAGCAAACCCTCATGCATAAAGATGGCTTGTAGCTTTTAGCTATGAAACAGGATGAGATTGGCTTTTATTCTTTAAGTAAGAATTGTTTTTAGGGGTTTTTTTTCTGAGAGGATGAGGAGACGTGTTTTCATTTTGAGTGTGCATGCCAAATGGTTGAAAAAAAAAAAAAAACTGAAGTTGATCAGAAACCCAGCAATAACACTAAACCACATGACAGCCATCTTTTATGCATGAAGTCCTTTGCATGAGGAAGTGTCTGTGGAAATCGGCTGTTTTAATGGTCTGTGCTGCTGCTGCAAACCCACTAAGACCTGAGCTGCTGTTTGTGCACAGAGACGGGTCTTAATTGGTTGATGACACCATCCAATACTCTGTCCTATGTTTGTTTACCAAAATTACTATTTGATGTATGCAAAGGTGTGAAATTGCTTTATGGCTTAATGCTCTGGTTTTGAAACACTCACATCGCCTTCTACAAATGTTAATACCCCTTGAATTTATTTTCATTTTTTGTCACTTTGACTTCATAAACTTCACTTGATCCATTTGATGTTTGATGCAATGAGAAGTGACACATCAAGCATGTGGAAGAAAACATTTATACAGGTTTTTATAACAAGTTACTTGATTGTGCTAATGAAATGGCTGGAAAAACTCAGCCGGAGTTTCAATAATTTCCATCAAGCCATATGTTCGAGTGGCCCAAAGTCCCAATTTAAATCCAATTAGACAATCTGCGTCAAGACTTGAAAATTGTTGACTGAGGTTCTGCAAAAATGATAAAAATCTGAGACATAAAGTAAAAATGGATTTTTGCAAAGAATTGCCTGAATACTAATAATAATTTTGTAAAGTTTAAGGGGTATAAATATTTTTCCAAAACGCTGTAATTTGCTTGACTTGAAATGCATTCGTATTTAGCTAAAATGTAAATCGTCATTATTGTTTTGTTTTGGGTTTTTTATGTAATTTGGGTGTCTATCTTACCACCTTTTTTAATTTCTGTGGTCTATATGCATGACATCTGTCTACTCACCAAACGTGGTTTTTGTAGCCTCACTGTCCTGAACACTGATTGTGAATGCATGACCGTGCATGCCCACAGGCCGTCCTGCAGCAGCGCAGACTGCCAGTCGGACGACGAGCCGAAGGAGCAGGTGTTGGAGGAGAGGAGGAGGTCCAGCCTCACTGAGCTGAGCCAGAAACTCACCTCTCTCTTTCTGCCCCAGAAGACGTTAGTGAAACCAAAAGAACATCACCAGCTTCCTGCAGCACTACTGTTTGCGAGCAAAATGTTAAAGCACAATGAAAGAGTTGATCACTTGGCTTCAGCGAGGTTCCTGTAGGTGTTTTGTTTAAATGCAAACCACCAATAGAGTAATCACTGCCAGCTCAAATTTAGGTCTTAATCTAATAAGTTATTTTATGCATAACTATCATGTTGATAGCAGATGCTTACTGCTTCTGCTATGAAGCCTGAATCGTTACCTGAACTTGTAATAATTTGGAGGAAACATCTGTAACGTCCATAGATTTGTCTGAAACCTGAGGAACCTCCTAAGTGATGAAACTTTTTCTTTTAAGGGATAAAGCTGGGCCAACTTCTTTACTTTCTGCAGCTTTCTGTTAACATTACACTCTTTATTTTGTCATAATTGATTGAGATGAATGTGACAAAAGAGTTGATTTGTGACTTCTGCATGAGGCTGGAGCTCGGTCTGTTTTTGTAAAGCATCTATTCCATGTTCATCCTCGCCAACTTGTTGTTCTGTCCCTAATATTAATTCATTCATGTGTTTTAACAATTTCTGTGCAAGCTGTTTTTTTTTTTTTGGTTGTACCTAATCTACTGTGGGGCAAGTGTCTATCCTATGCACGCAAGCAAATAATGAGCTGTTTTTTATCTATCTGTCTTTTCCTTCCTTCCTTACAAATAACTCAGGAGTCAGGATGAACTGTTTGTCCTGCTGTAAGTGCAGAGCGTCTGTCAAGTTCACTCTCCAACCCACTCACCAATCAGACCGCTTTAGAGCTTTGCACAGCTTTTGCATTCTGTTCATTATGATACAAATGCTTGTCTATCTTTAAAACAGCAAAACTGGTGGCTTCCAACATCAGATCTAACTTCAGATTTCATTAAATTTACTGCTTGTTGCTCATCTTGTGGTGGCTTTACCTCCATCACGATTCATTTTTGTTAAGTTGACTCACTTGCTTTACAGTTTCCCCTCTGGTTAACCATCCTTCATAGAATAGCTCCAGCTGATCATTGACTAACATTTCCTTCTCGTTCCTTCAGTCCAAGTCCTTCGTCCAGCCCCACATCTACAGATCCAGGAATTCTTCAGTCTGTTTCCCAAAACCTGACCAGTTCCAAGGCCTCGGCTGCAGCAGTGGCCAGAGGAAGCAGAGGGCTCTGGCTGTGGTTGGCTATTGTGGTTGTGCTAGCAGGTAAACATGTCTGCTTAAACTAAAAATTATATACATGTCTTATTAGAGGGTTAAAATGAACAGGAGAAGAAACAAAGTTGGCCACACTATGCAGTTTCTGTTTTCATTTGTTCCACCACAAGCAATCAGATATGAGCATCTCGTACATCCTTTTTTTTTATTATAGGGTTTTATATATCTGGATATAATAAAAAAATGTTTGATGTGCAAAGGCTTCAACCTTTCAGACAATTTTAAATTTAGTGATGCTGCTTTTTACCTGACCAACTTCAATTAAACTCAGCTCTCCCTTATACCTTTAAAGCTAGGGTATATAACTTTTTATGAAAAAGTCTTCTCTATCATATTTGTTAAAACTGTTACTATGTCATGACAGTATGATATGAGACAATCTGTGAAAATAAATTAAAATTTTGCTTTCTCTGAGCTACTGTTGCCGTCTGAAGAAATTCACAGCTCCCGGTCAGAAACAACCAATCAGAACCAGTCAGTCATGCTCATGTACCAGCTGCTCAATGTCCTAATGATGGCGAAACATCTTGCTGTCCCAGGAAAACTGTTTATTCTTAGTTGTAAAGGAAAGAGCTTGGTGACTGCTGTGTTTTTGTAGGTGTTTTAACCCACCTGAAGGAATTTTAGTACATTTCTTCCTTTGAATCTCCCTAAACTCCAAGTTCTTACTGTGTTTTTCCATCTGTTCACCAAGCTTATACATTAATGGGCTAAAATGCCTATCCTGAAATATAAAATGCGTCTTCCCCTCCAAAGCTTTACCTCCCACTTTGTATTACACGCAGGCCTTCTTGCACTCCTGTTCAGTTTGGTGACGCAGCCAGCAGTCGACGCAGCGCCGGTGGGGACAGGAGACTCTTGGATGACCATCCAGCAGCTGCTGTGGCCTTACACTGGGCTCCGGCATAACGGACAGCCACCTGTGTAGACGGTGTACTGTGAGGCGGTTGGTTCTTGAGCCCCTCAACCCCTCTGCAATACGTCTCCTCGCACCAGCGTGGCGATGACGGACAGTTTGCCACTCCTGAGCAGAGACTGATGGGACGTTTACTGGTGCCTGAATATTCCTGAATCAAGAGTTGCATTAACAGTACAGGCCGGGCCTTGGGGCTGGGAGGATGGTCAACCCTACAGATGATTTTTATGTATCGGATCATGTTTGCTAATTTAGTCTGTGTTTCTGCTTGTCTCCGTGTTTACAGAAGTTGTGCTGACCAGTGTTTTTACCACTGGGCAACCTGAAAACATGGTTTTGATCAGTGCTGCTGGAAACAGCTGATCATGACGTAACGCATTCAGTTAAATCATGATGTGTCAAAAAGAGCTGGCACAGCGCTGACCAATTATGTCACACTGAGGAATGATGGCACAAGTGTGTTGAAACATTTCATTTGCTTAAAGTTAAGAAGACTACAAATGTTTTAATAGTTTTTTTTATTTAACTTTCTGGTAACAGAACATAACGGTTGACTTAGCTATATTGTTCATATAAGCTAAAGTCTACAAACACTGGCTATGAGTTTATTTTATTTTTGTTTGAAATGTATACAACTATTAGCTTTGAGTGGAGAGAAATGGATCTTTTTACTTCAAAGCTAAACATCACCAGGTATGTACTGGTATTGTAATTGTTATGGATTTAAGACAAACTTTTTTCTTCTTTTTGTTTTCTCTTTTTAAGTTTGAACACCAACTTCATTTCTTTTTACTCAATTTCTTTCTGTGGCTCCCACAGTTTTCAATTGAATACTCTTTTGTATGTCATGTCCCATAGAGGATGCATGGATCTTTGCACAAATAAAGTAGCCTATTCTGCAACGAAATGCGTTCTGCACCCCAGTGTAAATTTAACAGTCATACACGTGTCAGTGCATTAGCCTAATACCACCATTTATAAATCAACCAGGTTTCTTTAAGTGCTACTTAGATGAAAAGGTTTTAACAAACTCGTAATGGAAGTTTCTGGCCATAGGAAAATCCACTCACTGTAATCCATCCTCAAAGACGCTCACACACCTGGGATATGGAATTAATGATGTAGTACTTCGGTTGTTTTGGTCTATTTTAATCTCTTTTCTTTCCTCACAGCCAAAATGCCTTGCAGAAGTATTAATGCAATGCAAACTCTGCTGTCATTTGTCACATGGCAACAAAAATCTTCAACTGATTTCATCTGGATTTTACATGATTGATAGAAATTTGTGCACAAGTGTGAAGGAAGGTGATATGTTTTTACAAACAGAATTCTCAAAAGGGTGGTTTTCATTTAAATTCAATCTCCCAAATGTATATTTTGTATATTTTATAGGTTTTTTTGTTTTGTTTTTCAAGGTTAATCTTAACCATCTTCCCTGCTCCACCTCTGCACTACCGCAGCTGAAGCAATGCTGTGGCCAGGATGGTGTGCAGTGGTCGTTTTGTCTATAGAAACAAAAAGTCAATTTTTGCATGGTGTTCTGATCTCATCGAACCAGAACACCATGCTTTTTGTCCTCTCAAGAGCTTATGGCAAACTTCTTGGCCGTCTTCTTACAGTTTTCTCACAACTCTTCCATAAAGGCTGCATTTACGGAGTGCATGACTGACTGTTTTCCTGTCGACAGATTTTTTTTTTTGAGCTGTGTCCATGCAGCTCCTCCAGTTATGGGCCTCCAGGCTGCTCTTCTCTGAAAAATTATCTCTTTGCCCTTGTATGGCCATTTCTGGGTATTATTGCCATATTCAGTTGATGGGTTTAAGCTGTGCTTTGTAAGATGTTCATATCTTATGATGCGTTTTCATAACTAAGCCCAGCTTCAAACATCTCAACAACTTTACCCCTGACCTGTTGTGTTTCTAGCACAATTTTTTTCTTTGTTTCACAATGATGCACTACTTTGCTTTGGTCTACTTCAGGTGGAAAAGCTCAAGGAGCGTGAATGCTTTTACAGGGCAGAGTATTAACCAACAAGCCAATTATTTTCAAAAGGGAGCCAGCTATTTAATGCACTTCCTTATTTGAAAAAGGAAATCCCTTTTCCCTCTCGTGCTGATGGTAAATGTCAAATTGTAAACAGCAGATCATTGTAGCACCAAAGCAGAAGTTACTAAACTGAACCAGACATGTTGCTGGTAATAATTTGCATGCGCACAGCTTAGTGATGCGGCGTTGGTGTGCTGAAGAGCTCTGAATGTTGACAAATTGACACATCTGTTGAAGATCAGCAGTTTATTCCGTTCAGGAAAAATTTTACAGGATATGCATGATTTATTGGTATTTATTATAAATAAAATTCAAAACAAATTCAGCCAGTGTTTGAAAATTGGCAGCAAAAGCATAAATGAGTTATCTGAGCTGTAGTCTGATCATGATACTCATATTTGTTGAGAATTAACCCTTTCGGGTCTGTTCAATCGGTCTCATCTTTGGATGTTGAGAATAAATCTAAGTTGAGGGAAGAAGTTACTGGGTGGATAACTGGATTGAGATATGCAACAAAAAACATTTTATTTTGGGGTAAAACTTTGTTCCAAAATATTTTGTCTAGAAGTAGCAAATGAAACAAGCATGTTTTTACAGTTATGGTGGTTGCCGCAGTTTATTCTAATTTATGGCATGTAAAGAAGTTCCATCCATTAAAAAAAAAAAAAAAGTGGTTGTTGCAGAGTCGTTATCCTCCAGCAGATGGCGCCATTCACCTCATAATCTCTTCGCTCTCAGCCCTACATCAGTTCATGAATGAAAGAACTATTTGTGTGTGAAAGTGGAGAACAAAAAAAAAAAAATTGGCTCTTAGAGGCCAATATCCAGGTACCAAGGCTATTTAAATTGAGATTTCCCTCTACAAATATGTCGGTTCTTTAAGGTAAACCAGTGGAGTGTTTTGTTGCTGTTCTGGGCTTCTCAATTCCTTTATGGAACCATCAAATTACATAACATTTAGAGTGGAAATGTCTTGAATCACAAAAATATATCCGGCAGACGGTTTCATTGGGATAAAAGACAAACTGGCCTGTCACTTTACTACAGAGAGCTGAGGACACATTGCAATAAGTGACATGATCATTCCAGACAGATCACCAAGACCTAGAAACAAGCAAGGAACCTGCCCAGTTCTTTGGCAGGTCTTTCTCTCCCCCCCCCCCACACACAGTGCTTCTGCTCACAATATCAACATAAAACTGTTCATTCAGACAATCTCCTAATGTCACCAGAAGTCCTTGTGTACAGAACCTAGTCTGAATGGCACTAGAATGAAACAAGCTGTCCAACAGAGTGTTTTTGTATGTTATCAAAGCATTCCTGACAGGTACACTGAGTAAGCGTCCTGAAGAATGGGTATGATTTCTCTCAAACACGCACTACTTTGGCGATAACTCTCTAAGCTGTAACACTTTGGACAGTTTGTGAAACAGTGCTTGAATTATGTACATTTTGTACAAATGGCAGATATAAGCCCTCTCAATTGTACAAAAGAACCCCGGAAACCAAGGCTTTCAGCACATATAATTACAGTTTCTACTGATCTTATATATTCTCTCATTCTTTACTGGCATTCCCTTTGATGAGACTAGACAAAAATAATTAAATTGTTGACCAAACATTGGTTTCTTTTCATCAAGAAAGTCTGCTTTTTGCAAGGTCCAGCTCAAAATGGCTAAAAGCGGGATTAGCATTGCCAAATGTCATCTCTCTGTCCCGCCTCAGGTCCAGATGTCCACTTCGACGCTTGATCTAAACGGGACACAGAAGTTCAGTATCTCATAAGAGCTTGGGTATAATTTTTTTCAGAGCAGCAGTACTCACTCTGCCTGTAAACATTTTGATGAAATGGTAAATGGTTGTGTCTTCCTTCTTTAAGATAAGTCTTGGCTCCACTTTGAGGTTGCAGCCTCCTTGAATGCACAAAAACAGACAAAAATGAGCATCACAAAGTCTCGGTATAGGATAAAAGTTGACTTAAGAGAAAGATCAATTTGCCTGTCAAGATGCTGACAACCAGTCCTACACCGATCGCTGTGATGGTTCCCAATGGACTGAAGTACAGATAGGACAGAGAGTACAGGTCGGTCAGCACGGACCTGGTGAGAGAACATTTCACGTAAATGTTATGAAAGTAAGTTGAGCCAAATTGGAGAGTCAGAGATAAACATTTTCAAACACCTACTTGTCACGGTGGTGCACTGGAGCCACTGATGTGAAGTTCTGGATTGGTAAAGAGCTGGAGGTCCAATTCGAGCCATCGGTCGTAGTGAAATTGCATCCATCAGTGGACAGAGGGAGAGGTTGACTCAAGGCAGTGGACGGAGGGTATATCTGAGCTCCAATGCCCACCCAAAGAGATAACGCCATGCCTGACAAAAGGCCTGATAAAGCTCCCTGGAAGACAGAACAGTACGGTAGCCTTTCATAGGAGAGGGCACAAATGACGTACAGAAACCACAAGATATCTAAGATAACGTCATTTTAAAAACTGACTTCAGACCGATGGTTTACTAGAAGTGTAATACCAAAAGGCTACATCTACATGAAAGCAGACTTACTTTAGAGTTGGCCAGTGGACAAAGAATCCCCAGCGTGAACAAGCCAAGCAAAGGGCCACCGATGATCCCAAAAATACTGATGGCTGCCTGTTTAAAGGATATCATACTAACTGTTCTTATTATAAACCACAAACCATCTGACACATGTATTGGCATAACTAAATCAATGAAAACTGCTTGGGCTGATTGCTACCTGCAAGATTCCTCCCATAAAAGAGGCCAGGCCAGCCATTCCAATGCATAAAATCCCATAGAAAAAACCTGCAGACAACAATGGGAAAGCCTTTCATGCTGGCGATCAAAGTTTTCAACTCCCAACTTGTTTTATTAGTACCATGAGCAAGCAATCATCAACTCACTCATTCCCTTTGATATCCACGTCAGGCGCTTTTCCGAAAAGTTGGTGTACGGTCTTATGATGTCCTCAACTGTCACTGCGGCAAGTGCATTGATGCTGGAAGACACAGTGCTGAGGATACAAACACATAAGACATGTAAGACAAACTCAAAGAAAGAGGCTGTAGTCAACACAAGAAAAGAAATCTGTGCATATCTGAGCTTTCAAATATAGCTATGAACCTCAGAGATCCACTGTAAACTGCCGCAACAAACAGTCCAGGAAGGCCGGGATAGCCGCCCAAGATGTCCATCACCAGATATGGCATCAGCTAGGGTGTCATCAAAAGATCCATCATCATTGGACACTTGACACACATACACAAAGAAATCGGTTCATGCATTGATGGACCCGTACCTGATCAGGAGCAGAAATAAGTCCAGTGGTCCAGGGGTCACAACTTCTATAGACTGAAAACAGACACATTCCTGCGAACACTGAGCTCAGTAAAATGGACCAAAGCCCCAACAAGTTGATGAACAAGGAACTAGAACAAAGAGGAACATCAGATGAAAAGCTCTAGCGACCCGCTCCGACGAACTTGTGCCTTTGGAGAGCAGAACTTACAGTCTGGCATGAGTCATGCTCTTGCAGGAGATGTATCTTTGAACCTGTGCCTGGTTGATGCCATAGATACTGAGCCAAATGAATGCCCCTCCGATAGACAGAGTCCAAAACGTGTGTCTCCTCAGCGGGTTTGGATCAAAGCTGATGGGAAACGTAGGGAAGAGGTTACTTCGGATGTTTATATTTATAGATAGTTTGTTGATTGCCATGAACTTTTCCTTAACTGTGTTTTCTAATCTCTCTGGTGTTGAATCAGGTCAAATAATTTGTGAAGATATCAGTTGATATTTTTATTCAGGCTTCATAAGTACAGAAGTTTATCAAAAATCATTGATACTCTTGTGCTTGAAGATGTATTTTGGGTCTTCAATGGCCATTGTGAGTAAAATCAGGCTACATGTTTACGCAGACCCTGTTAGTTAAAATGCAGGATACAATTGTATGTTAGTGAGGATTTTTCAATCTTCTAATTCAAGAATGAACAAGTTAAAAAAAAAAGGTAAAGTTGTACTTTCTTTTAACATGTTAGGATCTAATTACAGCTCATTTTAGAGCAGGTCAACCCGTAGAGGCAAGACAATTCAAATAAAGCTTTAAAGTGCTTTATTGGATAAAGTGCCATAAACAAGTAAAAACCCACCCGTGTTTGGACCCTGAGATCTAAGAGTTGAAATGTTGTCAACCTGCCTGGCTTTGATGTTAGTCAAGGGTCATGGCTGAATACGTCACGGTGTGAGTGGGTCCTTAGGTTTTCTGGCGCAGGATCTCGGGAATCTGCCTCTGGTAAGCGGCTAAGTGAATGAAAAGGCCTCTAGAGATGAGTCGGTAAACACTCTTTCTGCGGCCAGGTCGGGGAATGATCCTCATGTAAAACCAGAAAACCTCAACTACACACCCAATCAGTCAATATTTTTAAACTCTGTGTCAGCAAAACTCACATTATAGGTGTACAAAGGAAGCTCCGAGTAAAGATTTCATCTTCGCTGAAGTAATCCAGTAAAGACGTTGAACTCTTCAAGTTTATACACAGACCCAGTTGAGGTGTATTTACTGGTGGCCAGTGCATTAAGTTGGTGCACTGGTCACCAATTTAGTCTGAGTCCTGTAGTTTCCCATACTCACTCCAGAAGATTTAGTCTTCCTCCCTGCTGTGAGTCAGAGATGATGTTGATGACTCCGCCTTGTAAGACTACAGACCGGATGATGACGGTGAGGAAGCCCGCAAGCATGACAACAAGCTGTAGGAAGAAAATGAGCTGTTGCACATTGCTTCGCAAATACATTTATGCCCTTTTTGTTGCATTACTTAGGTGTAATTTTTTTAGGATTATACTTGATCGGCAGTCACAAAGTAGCACATAATTCTGCTGTTCATCAATACGACCTTATTGAAAAGTAGCAAGACAAAAGCAGTTGGAAGTTTCAGTCTTTAGTCCAGCTGTCCAAGAGTTGTGGTACAACCAAAACCAGCAAACAATATGACACAATATTCTATACATAGTCAGGTTACTTCTTTATGTGTCTGATATTATTTTATTAGGGTGTTTTTTGTTTTCCTTTAAAAATTCCCACCTGAATTACATCAGTCCACACCACTGCCTTCAGGCCGCCCTGCACCAATGGAAAGCACAAGCAAATATGTAAATTAGCTGTGGAGGAAGACGCATTGGGTCCCAAAAAAAATAAAATTAAAACATTTTGTAGAAAAAACAAGAACATTTAAAAAATGTCAAAGTCTCACATTTTTGACTTTTGAAACTTAGAAATTTCCTTGATCATTTCTTAGATTCATATATATATATATATATATATATATATATATATATATATATATATATATATATATATATTAATAAACCGGCGCATCTTTTATTATGTATATAATGGCCATAATTTGACTTTTGTGATCTTCGCCTTTTTTTTCCTCTTTTTTTAATACATTAACTTGGTTGTTTCAATACGCACCATTGTGCAGTAAAAAGTACAGACCACTCCCGTTGAAATTACGGCGCCCCACAGATCCAGACCAGTCACTGGAGCGAGAAAGAGAAAGAGAGGGAGAGAGAGAGAGAGAGAGAGAGAAAGGCCATGAAACTGCGGTCAGTCATCTGGACGAAGTCAAGAAGGGCTAAGAACGCCTCATGACTCTGACCGCATACCTTGGTTCAAAGCGAGAGCCGGAGCGTAGATGACAATTCCGGTATAAAGAATCTGTAACAACAACAACAAAAAAATCCCCCGGCAGGAGAAAGGTTTGTGCTTTTACCCAGAGTGAGCTGTGATTACATGCTCACTGGCCCGATACTCACTGTCTGAACAATGAAGAGCATGGTTCCCATCAGACGGGTCGCTCTGTTGAAACGCAGCTCCAGGTACTAGATGGAAACACATCCAAAAGAACGAAAATATGACTTTAACATCCCAACATTCACCCTTCCAGGGTTTGCAGTTGTTTTAGTTCACCCATTGTCCCCCTCTGTGCAAGACCCCGGTCTGTCCGGGCCCCCCCAGTGTCATGACCTTGAGAAACAATGAGATTTGGGTCAGTATAAAACAGGCTTGAATGCCAAAAATGATCAAGTGTTACAAATGTAACAGAGGGAGTGACATTGTTGTTATTCCGACTGGGAACTTGAAAAATCAGACATCAAAATGCATCTTTGGATCAAAAGCCCAAAATGCTTGTCTGCAAAATGCAGTTTGAGACAAACAAAACTGTTATTCTACTTCTGAAAAACAGTGCTTCAATGTATTATGACCACCTTAAACTTAGACAAACTTCAAAAAAAAAAAAAAAGAAGCAAAATTTCTGTACAATCGAAACTTAGAGAATATTAGAAACTTTTACAACAACTATATCCTTCATTTATTATATACACACTCTATTACTACGTCACATGGTGCCCCTAGTTAAATTGTTTTTTATTATTATTATTATTATTATTATTATTATTAATTTGAAAGACCAAAATGTCATAAAAACAGCTTAAATCTTTCTCATAATTTCATTAAATTCTATATCATGTTCTGAAAACATATAAAAACACAATTTACATTTGTTCTAGTCAGCTAACATTTATAAGCTAGTGTTTTGTTGTTGTTTTTTTCATAAAACAACTTTGCCTTACAGCAGACTCTAAGTTGAATAAGAAACACAGTGTCAAAACACGTTTTGATCAATCAAGTCCTGTAAGGCCTTTAAACGCCTCACGTAAGCGCGCCGAGAACCGGCGCGAGCTGCGCGGGGTCACAAAGAACCACAAAACAGCACGAGCTCAGCCACTCTCACCTCGTACGTGCTCGTGATGCTCAGCTTGTAGAAGACCGGCAGGAAGACCTCGGAGGTTATCAGCATCGTCACCACGTAGGAGACGGCGTAAAACGCGATGGTGGCTCCGTAGCGGTACACCTGCAACACGAGTGGGAGCCTGTCAGGGACGACGAAAGGTAACTGGACACGTCCGTCCCACCGCCCGTCTCACCTCGGCTGGGTTCCCCAGCACCGTGACGGCCGACATGAAGCTGGCAGACAGGGACATGGAGACGGGCAGCGCGGTCAGCCTGCGGCCCCCGGTCAGGAAGTCCCCGGCGCTGCGCTGGCTCCTGTCGGTCCAGGCGAAGTAGACCCCGACGGCGGCGGACACCAGCAGCGTGGCCGCAAAAACCACATAGTCTGCTACAGCAAAGGAGCCGCCTACAGAGCTCCCTGACATTCTTCTTCTCTGTCTTTCTTTTTTATTTTTATGTTGTTGGGTTTTTTTTAAAAAAACAATCTGCTTAGAAAGCAACTCAGATCCTCCCCTGTGTTTTTCTTGTTCTTTTTTAATTATTATTATTGAGGAACAGACGGTCCTCTGTGGATAAATGGAAGTCCTGGCACATCACCTGCTCACTGAGAGCAGGGCCACAGAGCCAAACCTTTTATGTGAGCGAGTGTGTGTGCATGAGTAAAGGTGTGTGTGTGAGAGAGAAGAAAGAAAGAAGGAGGGAGTGAGAAAGAGTCAACAGGTCAAGAAATATTTGCCATATCAAAAAACCTGAGTTTATTTTCTATTTTTGTGTAGTTTTCCTCCCACAAGCAGTGACGGAAAGACACGTTTTGTAGTTATCTGCGCTGTTTCCCATCTGTTTTCTCCTGCTTCTTTGTAATGTCTTATCCAGACTGCGGTGTTCCCATAGCAACTGATAAGCAACCAGGAGTCAGACGACTCAGCCAGTTGAGTAAACTTAAGATTTCTTCAGATACGTTTATGAATGATATTTTGGAATGTGAAAAAAAATAATAATAATTTAAAAAAAATTACTGGATTAAGTGTGTGTGTCCGGAATCACGGAGATTAGTGGAAAACATTTTGATTTTCCAGTAACTGGAATTTTTTTAATAATTTTTTTTTTTTTTATGTGAGCGCAAATATGATTTTGCATGGGTCATGTGTGACTTTTCAGTCTGAAAAGAATTTAAAAAATTCAAATAAACAAAGGTGTGCTATTCAGGGCCAAGACTTCTATTATTCATGGAAATATTTCTCCACATTTTGATCCGCTTCAGCAACAACTCTTGCTGCATTTAAAAGGGATTGAATACAAAAGAAAACCACACAATTATTTTTTTTTTATTTTTTGTAACGCCTGTGGTTAATGTGTGTTTTCAGAAAAACACACACACACACACACACACATGAACCACAGAAGAAGTTCAGGTGTAAACTTCTTGGCAAGGAACCGAAGCTTTAAAAGTTTGATTCAAACCCAAACAAGTTCTAATCTTAAAATTAAGGTCTTATTGCTGTAATAAATCAGTTGGATGCTTTCAAAGGAGACTACAATAATAATAACAATAATAATAAATAACCAGTAGGTCCTGCATCCTTTTAATATGCAGGACTGAAAATGGAAACATTTGAAAAATACAAAAGTGTTGTGGAGATTATTTTCCCCCCTACATCTTTTGGCACATTTTAATGTTTCAAAGCAATTATAATATATTTTAAAAATGAAAATGTCTGATGACATAAAACAGGGTGAGAAAAATCTAAAAATAAATAAATAAATAAAAAAGAGGCAAATACACACCTCCTTTTGGTGTGTATTTGCAGAAAACAGATATTTTCTGGTTTTATATATCAAAAGAAATTTAAAAACAGAGGAGAGACAAACGGACCGGGGTTCCATCGGGGTTCCAAAGCTGTTCCTAAAGATTTGGGGCTCTGGTGAATCACAGTGAGAGTCATTATCTGTAAATGTAGGAAACATGTAACAGCGGTGAACCTTCCCTTAGTGGCTGACCCACCAGGATAACTCCAGCTCATCAATGACTCACACACACACACACACACACACACACACACACACACACACACACACACACAAAAACCCAAAGCAACATGTACAGCAGTGCAGGCCTCACCTACCACTGCCCAAGTCATTGTTCATGATTCAACTATAAGCAAAAAATGGATCACAAGACCAAAACAACTCTGACCATAAATAGCACAAAGGTATATTTTCAGCAACAAGGCAACTCAAGGTGCTTTACATGATTTAAAAAAAGTTTTTTTTAATTGCACCGATCCTCTTTTCTCACTTCCGGTGGCGATACAGATACCTGAAGTTTCGTATCGGCCGATACCGATCCGATAAAGAAAGTTAATTGACTGAATTTTTCTTTCTTAAAAACACAGACCAAAATGAACGCGAATGCTAATGTATTGATAACTCTACAGTACAACACACTTAAAACCTTCTTTCACATGGTTCAGAAAGTGCAATTAGAAATAAAGCACAACAGCTCAGAGCACAAAGCATAGAATTAGACTTGACTAGATCTTGGATCCGTCCATATTCATGTCTGTGGATCAGTCACACTGAACACACTTGTCTTAAAAACAACACCGCACTGAATCAGAGTCACATCCAGACTACATAAAACTGACAAATAAAAATGATTAGATGCTCATAAACTAACAAACAACTTTTAAATCCGTGTCTTGGTGTAAAAAGACGAAAAGAAAAGAAAAGAAAAGACAAAGGCGAAACAACAAACGAACCCGACGAACCCGGAAATAAAATGAGTCGCGCGCTCTCTGTTTTATCATCTTCGTTTCCGCCACTAGGAGGTTTTTTTTTTCCTTTTCTCTTTTACCCACAATGCTTTGTTCAAACATGGCTGCTCCCATGTGCCGGCGTGTGTGTAAACAGTTGTAGCAGCTAAAGAGAGAAACTGCAGCCCGTAAAACACGGTGAATTATTCATCTGCTTCCGGGTTACATTCCCCTCCGCCAGCGAGCAACAATGAAGATGAAATCCAAGTCTTCGTATCACAAATCCGAGAATACCTACAGGGTGAGAGAACCGGACTTAGCATGATGCTAACACAGCTTTTACTGTTGACCTGACACACACACACACACACACACACACACACACACACACACACACACACATTATTTATTTACCTGTGTTTTCAATCCTTTTCAGTTTCTCACATTTGCTGAACGACTCGCCAACGTGAACATTAATGTCATCCACCGGATCGACAGAACCGGATCTTATGCTGAGGTTCGATCCCGACGGTTCCTCTCCGTCCCACTGAGCTCCACTGTTTGTATCTGACTGCAGTTTTTTTTTTTCTTTGCTCTCTTCGCAGGAGGTAGAGACTTACTTTTCAGAGGGCCTAACAAAATGGAGAGACCTCAACTTAACAGAGCATTTCAGTGAGTAACAAATCCCACATCACCTCTTTAGCATCACTACTAATGATAAGGAGCAGTTAAAGGTTTGTTGTTGTTGTTTTTTTTATGTGGCATTAGCAGCGTCTGAATGAACCAAATTAAATTGACGTTATGAAAATAAATTTGCTTAATGGAAACAGTTTAGCGCTTGGATTAGGTGGTTTTTCACAGCATGAGTCACGGGATCAAGAGCCGGAAGTTACTACTGGCAAAAGTGACGAAAAAGAGGACAGGAAGTAATAAGGAGACGTCAATGTTTTTTTTTTGTTTTTTTTTTTGTTTTGTTTTTTGCGAAGTTGTGTGTCATTCCAATCTGTTGAATCCAAAGTTCTTCTGTTATTTCTCACAAAACCCAGCATGGCTGAATAAGATGTAGATGTCTCCTCTGATGGCTGATAGGTAGATGAGCCATGGTGGGATTATGAATATATTTCATGTAGCTGTTTACATCCGTCGGCTGCAATTATTTTTGAATTACTTTATATCTTGAGCAAGCTTATTCACGCATGGTTTTAATTTAATTTCTTACTTAATTGAAACACTGCCATTGCTAAATTGTGTGTTGTTGTTTTTTTGACATTAGAATACAGAAATTTGTAATGGAAAAGCAACTAGTGATGTCTCTCTCTCTTTTTTTTTTTTCTTGTCCTCAGCTACATTTTTAAAAGAGGTGTCGAACAAGAGCCAGTCCTTCAACATGCTGGTTTTCCACCAGAAGTCCATAGTGGAAAGCCTGAAAACTCACCTGGCAGTCAAGAACAGTTTGGCCTCCCAGCCTCTACTGGAGTAAGCTTTCCTCTCTCCCAGTCCAACATTTTATGAGGTGCATTTAAGTTCCACTCACCAACATTTAAATCTTTTTTTAAATCCTTTGTTATTCCTTCTCTCCAGTCTGGTGGTGCAGCTGGCCAGAGACCTGCAGACCGACTTTTATCCACACTTCCCCGACTTTTTCCTCCTCCTCACCTCCCTGCTGGAGACCAAGGACACGGAGGTGCTGGAATGGGCTTTCACCTGCCTCTCCTACCTCTACAAGTACCTGTGGAGGCTCATGGTGAAGGACATGACCAACATTTACAGGTGATGATTAATCCTCTCACCATAAGCAATAAGTCATTTAATAGCTTGACAAATCGAAATGAATCGTTTTCATTTAATGTTGTCCAAAAGTTGGCATTTTGAGAAATAAAGTTGGCACAACCTGCCACTTTAGCCAGGTTTTCCCTGCCTATGCTGAATCATTGTTACTTTTTTTGAAATGAAATTTTGGTCATAATACATTTTGAATTATTGTTGTTTTAATTATTGTTTGTTTATTTAATATTCTTTCTAGTTCCAGTGTTAAATTAAAGTTTTGCTTTACATTTGAGTTACTATACTACATTATTTTAGTTCAAAATGGTCTCAAAATGACAATATTCTCATTTATTTATTTCCCCTGACTTTCCTATTTAACCCTTATTCTAATAGCAATGTGTGTGTTTCCGCAGCAGCCTTTAATTGAAATTTGTTAAATTTGTTTGCAAATTTAAGCAGTTGACTTTCCTGTTTTAAAGCGATGCCTTCCTCCCACAGTCTTTACAGCACACTGCTGGCACACAAGAAAGAGCACATCCGCAACTTTGCAGCCGAGAGCTTCTCTTTCTTGATGAGAAAGGTGGGTCACTTTACACTTCACAAATACCATGTAGCTTTCTTTCTTTTTAAATACACACTTATTATTATGTTGTTGCTTTTTTGACAGGTTCCAGATCTCGACGCTTTGCTGAATCACATGTTCTCGGACCTGGACCAGCACCCTGACAAGGTGAAGGGCGCAGGTCAGCTGCTCTTCGAGATGTGCAAAGGCGTCCGGAAGATGTTCCACTCCTGTGCTGCCACAGTAAGTCACGCTTTTAGCTTCCTTTCTCGCATTTGAGACGAGAAGGGATTGAAATGTAAGGGGAGGAAACACTCTTTCAGACAAGCTAAGGGAACATTTTTGATGTCTTGCTGGTTCTTTTTCTTCAGCCATCTTGCGCTGACTTCCTTTGTAGCTGATTCAGTATGTTAATTAAACAAAAGCATAATAAAATAGTTTCACCAGTACTTGTTAAATCAGGCCGAAGGGTTAGTAATAAAGCTGTTTGACACTTACTAGTAAACGTTTCAAATGTTTCCTGTCTGAACATGGAGGAAACTGCTTCCACTCTTCTCAGTTTGATTGGTGGCTTTGATTGATCGTCCTGACATCCTACCACAATTGGGTCAGACAGTTTCAAGTCTGGACTTTGACTAGGCCATTCCGACAGCTTGAATCTTTTCTTTTCCAAGCCGCTCTTGCACGTATTTTTTTTTTTTTTCTTCTGTGAAAACTGTGCAAAATAAGCCTGGATGATCATCATCTTACTCCACTTTTAAAACATTTTCACAAATTCTCAGGTTGCTCACAAACATCATTGAATTTCATTTAAATCTTTTTGTTTTTTTTATTTTTGCGCTAAAGCAACACCAAGTGTCATATATTTGTGAAAAAGACATTTTTATGAACATTTTCTGAGATGTAAAATCTAAAAAGTGCAGCATGCTGTTTGTCTTCAGCCCATGTGAGTCTGCACTAAATCCTGAACACGTTTTCATTGCATTCTGCATCGCGTTCTGAGAAGGCCTTAATGTGATATAATGTGGAGTAAATAGAACATAACAGCATGTGATAAATGCATCGATATGTGATTTGACCTGTAGAGCAGCAGTAAGACTCATATTTTAACCCTCTTCAGGCTCTTCCTGTTGCGTGGCGGAAGCTCGGCCCCACTACCAGCCAGGGCCTCTCTCTACCTTGGAATGCCGTCAGGGACACTCTGGATCACATGGTCCAGGCGGCTGCCGGCTATGTAGACAAGGAGCACTTCCTGGTTCTATGGGAGTCGTTGCAGGTCAGACCTTTGTTGCAAAGAGAAACCCACTCGGTGGTTCAGAACAGGAAGTTGTGATTCACGTGTCCTCCGGTGTCAGGTCAGTGTGGAGGAGCTGTCGGAGGCCGCGGGGAAAACAGATGAGGCAGCGGAGCAGCTGGAGAGGCTGCTGTTTGTTCTCCACACCCTGGTGTCCCACAGGGGCGGAGCTAAAGTCACCAACCCGGAGACAGTCTGCGAGGTCAGGGAGCGTTCGGATTGGTCAGCTTACAAGCAGAGCTGGGCGATATGGCTCCAAAATATAACCTTTGAAAATTTTTTTTTTTTTGCTTTCTTTTTTTCTTCTTTAGTTAATTAAAAAGGACAGAAAATATTTTCAATAAGTGGCTTTTGTTTCAATCATCCCTTCCGTCAATTGAATTATTCCAGTTGCACCGCAAGAATTTTTGTTTAACTGAGAATTTAGTCTTCATATTAGAAGTTCTAAAATTACAAGGAAAACATTTTGAGAAAAAAATCTTCTAGAATTATCCTTATCTGAGCGTAGTCCGTCCGGTTCTTTCTTCCACATAGACTCAGTCATTTGCACAATCGCTTCAAATCCCGCTGCTGAAAATGAGGATCAAAAGATCCTTATTTTAAATTTTATTATTTTTCATGTTGTAGTTCTGCCACTTAATTTTCCTAATATTCCAACTCTATGCTGGTAATGGTAAAACTTTATTCTCGCATTAGTTCGACTTTATTCTCATACGACTGTATTCTTGTAGTATTATGACTTATTCTTGGAATTTAAAAAAAAATCAGAGTCTAACCGTAATATTTTGTCAGAAAGTTGATCTGAATCCAAAGTCCAAATAAACAGAATTTGTAAAACACGCTGGTCAAACAAGATGGCCGCCCCGGGTCTGCTGACATCACTTAGAACTGTGGAAACCCACAGAATGTACAGCTGTGAAAAAAAAAAATCCAGAATTTCCAATAATTAAATCTTCAAAACCCCAAAATTTGACTAACCGATCAATTTGATTAATCAACAAAATCCATTAATCGGCCAGCCCTACTTGTAAGGTCTTAAAATGTCTCCTTTCCAAACCATGAAGGTAAAACTTTTTGATTGTTTCTTGGCCTGGCTGATATTCAGATGTGCGTTCGGCTGATAGACGGCTCCTCCCTGTCGGCCTCCTGCTCCCGCCTCCTCCTCCAGATCGTTTCCTCTCTGCTGCTCGGGGAGAACCTCCACCTGCCCAGTGCGCTCATCCAACAAACGGTCCAGAAGGTGCAGCAGCAAACCTAAAACCTCAGCATTCCCATCCCCCGTTGTGTCTTAAAATGTGCTTCATCCCCTCCATCCGTTCACCAGATATTCGGCAGCAGGCTGCAGCAGGATCTGATCCTGGAGTTCACCAAGGAGATGTTCACCATGAACCAGTTCGAACAGGTGGGTTTCCACTGGTTTCCTGCTCGCTCTCTTGTGTTTCCCGTCCCCTCTCTCTTACGGATTGCATCCGCTCCCAGCTCTTCCTCCCCAGCCTGCTGCGCTTCGCCGCCGGGTTGCTGGGACGCGGAGACGCCCCATCGCGGCACGGCGCTCTCCACGTGCTGGTTGATCTGATCCTCGCCAAAGCCCCGCCCCCCACCGACGGCTCCATGGCCTTTGAAACCTACCCGCTTCTGTTCACCGGTCAGATTACCAGGTGAGGTATTACTTCCAGAAGCTTCTAATTGTCCCATCAGGATTTTATACATTTGTAAAAAACCGAAGCCCAGGTTGTATGTTGAGGTCGATCTTGTCCTGTATTTATCTCAATTAATCTTCTAACCACGGACTAACTTTACTGTCCTTGAAGAAAATGATTCCCACAACATAAAAACTTCAACATGATTAATCGTCAACTAAGTTAGTAATTGATGAATCATATTAACAGTGATTATTCATCAGCTAATTTGGTAATCAATTAATTTGATTAATCTTGATTAATCGTCAACTAATTTCATAATCGATTAATTGTCAACTAGATCATATAGACAAAGAAAGAGGAATGTTGCTGAAAGAACGATACAGTCAGAGCAGTAATTAGGCCTGAACTGTACAAAATTATATACATTTTGTATTTAAGATACAGAAAAACCTTCATCTCTAAACACTTTCTACCCGAAACTCATGAAATGGTGTAGTTTTATATTCACCTGGTTCAAATTCTGGAAAAAAATTTCCTGTTAATCAACTTTTGCTCTGAGGAAAAGTTAAATATAGAATGGGAATTATAAAAAAATATATATTATTATTTATTGATTTGCATCTTTTTATTTATTTCTAATATTGTGTAAAAGAAGCTTAAATGAAATCTCTGCAGAATGTGGCAATTTTTTTAATGGGTTAATAGTTATAAATTGATAGATTAATCAATAACTAAAATAATGCTTAGTTGCATTACGCTGGGAATAACAATGGTGTGTTTATGGTTATGTGAAATGTTAGCATGGGCTGGAACAAAGTGCGCAATTACTTTCTAACTAATCTCTGTAGCCTGAGGGAATTGCTTACAGTGGATGTTATTTAGGGGTATCAGAGTAAAGGGGGTTGAGTTCAGTTCATATCCATGGCACACTTTTTATTTGTAGAAAAGAAAAATCTTTGGAAATCCTTGAATCATTTTCCTTCATTTGACCTTTGTCACATGGAATCCTAGTAAAATATACTAAAGTCAATGTTTTGTTTTTTTTGTTTTTTGCTGTTAGCAGCATGGAGGCAGACCAACAGACGGTTCCAGAGCTGGTTCTGTCCCTGATCAGACTCCCAGAGGAGCAGGTCTCTGACCTGTCGCTGCCCTGGGCCGCCCTGGTTCTGCTGGCACACCTCAGGTGAAACAACGAAACCCGTCGCCATAAGCAGTTAGTCTATTAATCATGTAATAAATTAAAATGAGTTTTATTCCGACGATTGATATGTTTTGAAGGGCATTTTGTTTACAGATTGTTTTGGTTGTGTGTGTTATTTATTTGAATTGTATTTGTAGTTGTTGGTTGTTGTGCTATTATTTTTTCCTATTTAAAATATCTTCCAGGTCCAGTGCTGAGTGTTCTTTACAAAATGAAAAGTTGTATTGGTCTTCGAGAGGGCGAACTTGCTTTATTATACCACTATCATTACATTACTTGAAAATGGCCTCAAAACAAGAATATTATCATTTGTCGCAATAATTACTGAGAGATTGTATCACCCAGCAAAATGTGTTATTGTGACAGGCCTAGAAACAACTCCAATCTCACACAAACACACAGCAGCTTTCATCTAGTGGGAGAATCTGCCATATTGTCACAGTTTTATCCAGTTTTAGTACCTATGTCTCTCTTTTTGTTTTTTGTTTTATTTTTTTAGACCTCTGTCTCCGGCTGCAGTCCTCCCTTCTGTAGCAGCTTTTCTGAATCGCCTTCTCCAGGACATCGAGGCTGAGAAAATGGGAAAAGGTATTCGAGCATGCCAGCGTTTTCCCTTTCAAGCCGTGCTGTGCAATCCGGTAGAAAGATGTTTTCACGCCGTCATGAAAAGTAGCTCAAAGGTTTTTAAATGAGAGCCCAATGGAGATGAATGTTAGCTAATTATTTCGTCTTTAAAGACTCAGCAAATCCTGTTGTGAGACGTAAACAAAGCCTGAATGTGTTTTCTTCTTCCAGCTACTCTGTTTGTAGCCAGACAGGCTCTGAGCTGCCTCCTCTCATTGGACAGCTCTACCCAGCTGCTCTCCCTGCTGTCTGTAGACAAGGTCCACTCTGTCCTGCGGTAGGCGCAGCCTCTGTTTTGTACTAATTTCACACTTGATGTTTTTCTTTAACGTCGTCCCTGTCGCTCCTGCAGGCGGTTTCCCACAGACATGTCGGCTCTGCTGCTAGGAGACCTGTACTACACCCGCCTGTCGCTCAGTGGCGCATCGGAGCATCTGTCCCACGCTGCCCTGCTGGAGATCTACGACAAACTGCACACCAACCTCTCCTCAAACGTTTCCAAGGTTTGTTTCCAACTTAACAAAACATATTCAGACTTATTTTTACAACGATGCAAAAAAAGATCTATCGAGTTACAATTAATTGTTGATTAATGGTTTATTAGATTAAAATTAGTTCCAATAATAACTAATAACATCTAATAACACCTTTTAGTGTTGTAATTTGGCCCCCACCCAGCAGAGGGCGCCACCCTTAAACAGAGCCAGATACAGAATTAAAAATGGTGGCGCTATCCCATATCAGGAAAGAGAACTAGTCGAAACGGATTCCTTTGTAAAAGGGAAAATGCACTTTATATGGAAAATGTGAAATATAAACACTCAGCAAGTTCCTTGAGTTAAAACATTAATAGCGCTCATTCAGTCGTGCTATATAGCGAAGTGGCTTAAACCTCCAAAAATTATTTCTCTTCTATAAAGGCGATAAAGTCAGCGCTCCTCTTCACAGGCGGTACTTGAACATCTCTCTGTTCATGGGAGATTTAGTGTTTCATATATTTTATTTGTTTCATTTTTTTAAATTATTTTTCTATTCAGCAAAACAAAAAAGTTTGTTTTGTTGCAAATATGCATACATTTAATCACGTGAGATAACCACAATTAAATGTTTATTCAATCAGTATTTAACACAACTGACACCAAAATGTGTATATAACGTGCTTTTAAAAAAAAAAAAATCAGCCTTATGAAAAATGTAACCCTTCATGTTATGGAAAGACAGTCGACCCTCTTAATACAAGAGAAAACTCAGGTTTTTAAGAAAATGGCCGTTTACCAATTAGTCAGTCAAGATCAATCAACTTTAGATAAACTCATTAATCAATAACTTGCATCCCTATTTGCAACAATGAATGAATGAATTAATTTCCACCCACAGATCCGCCTGTTGACGCTGAGGATCTTCTCCCAGTTTGAGGCTGAGCTCCCTCCGCAGAGCGAGGTATTGCTGCCGATCGACTGGCGCCGCCTCATTAAGCAGATGGTAAGGTTTCGGTGACCTCTTTCATTTTTCTCTCTTCAGGATGACGAGAGTGCGGAGGCGCAGTCGGTGTTCTCCGTCTGCCTGTTGGCTGAGCTGGTCCCGGCGTCGGTGCAGGACTACAGGGAGAAGCTGCTCCACCTGCGGAAGCTGAGGCACGACCTGGTGCAGCGCAGCCTGCCGCAGGCGCCGCCCGCCACCTTCCAGCAGGTACCCGCTGCCATCACCACCTACAGTAGCAGCATTTAATTTCCCTTTGGGATCAATAAGGTATTTTTGAATTTAATTATTAATGTGGGAGGAAAAAAACAACAAAACATGTAATGTTTGTGCTTTTCCCTTCTGTTTTTCTACATTTTTGGGGAGTCTCACCTTGGGAGTGGGAATTTATTGTATTGTTTATCATTTATTGTGATAAGAGTTTTGACTTATTGTTGTCACAATAAATTCCAGTTAAACTTAAGATCTCAAAAACTGTCCTTATTGTCAAGATTGAGGGGTCTTTTTCCCATTTGTTCAGTGAAAGCATTAATAAATAAATATCAATAAATTAAAAAATAAAGTCACCATCTGTAGTTTAGTGATGCCTTAAGTCACTTCTTTATGTGACTGGTGTCCTAAAGAGGCATGTTACAAGTGGGAATGTTTATCAAGAGCAGTATTTGTGTTTGTGGGGCTATAATTACTGTGACACATCCTGTTTTACAGTAACGTAAAAATAGGTGTAATAAGTAGTTCTTATGATCACAATAGTACCGTAGAATATCATTATAAAGCTCTATATCACCTTGGTGATTCAGCAAAGCGTAGAAATCTGTAACCTGTCAAAACAAAACAAAAAAAAACATTATGAAGAATTTAAAAAAAAAGTGTACTTAAAAAGAAAGACATCAAAAATGTTTCTTGAATTAACATTCTAATAAGTCTGATATTACAGCGTACTGTTTTCCTCCCCTCAGGTCCCTCTGAGGTATCTCATTGCCATGCTGTTTGTCAACTTCAGGCCGCTGTGGGATGCAGTCATTGAACTTGTGGTGTGAGTACGACCCAATTTATACTTCTGTCCATCGCTGCGGTACAGAGTGCTGCGTCTGCGGTTTTACTGTGAAGCTGCTGTGCTGGTCTGAGCTCAGGAGATGGCTGTCGTTCTTTTTCTAAATCACTCGTTTCTTTGTCCTTCTTTCAGGAGCCATGCCAGAGGAATGGAGAACAAAGACTTCTGGGGGGTTTATTATGAACATCTGGAGATGGTGGCAGAGCTGGCAGGTAAGGAGGGCGGCATTCACGACCCCCTGGAGAAAGTATTCACACTGCTAAAGCTGCATACGGCAATGGACTTAGTTTTGTTGCCTGACAAAAAGTAGCACAACATTTATGTGGAAGGAAGGAAATATTTAAGAAAATGTGTGAAGAAAAATAGGGAAAAAAATGTCAAATGTACATTTAAATGGATACACCATCCACATGCATAAACATAGTGGTGGCAGCATTATGCTATGGGGATGCTATTTTTATTTCCAGCAGAACAGTGGCTATAAACACACAGAGCTACAATGGGTCAGAGCAAAGCAAATGTAAGTGGTGAAATGGTCTAGTTAAAGTCAAGGTCTGAATCCAATTGGTGTGGGAAGGATTTCGTCTGATATACCAGCAAAAGGTTGGGCAACATTTTTGACAACTACAAATCTTGAAAATTTGCAGCAGCCTCCCAGTGCTGTTACCTTGCAATTGCAACTTAAAGATTTTTTTTTTCCACTAAATTCTTTGCCTATTATTTTTTTCAAAATGGTTCAAGCTTAGTCGGTTTGAGTGAAGAGCGACTGTGAACATCTGAAGCTTTGTATTGTAGCTCTGATTGGATGTTTAAGGTTGTTGTCCTGGTGGAATGTCAACTTCAGTGTCAGGCCTTTTAAACTCTTGATCTTCCAGAATTGCCCTCCGAAAATCATCCCCGCAGCATGATGCTGCCGCTGCCGTATCTTAGAGCTGAGCTGGTGTGTTTTAGTGCTTTTGATGTTGACCAAAAAGTATTTTACTCACAGGTGTCCAAAATATAAATACAGATTTTTATTTGTGAATAGATCAAAGTTTTCCTTCCACTTCACAATTCTTCACTTATGTTTAGATGATCTTTCTGAGAATCTCTATACAAACCAATACAGAGAAGGAGCTGGGCGTGACCGACGAAGACAACAGCGAAGAAGACGAAGAGACGGCCCCCCAAGCTGAGCCCGGCTGCGACGTCATCGAAAGCGGCGACGTGGGCGTGCTGTTCCTGGATCGGCTCCGGCTGACCTCCGACCCCGACGAGAGGACCGACTTCCCCAACTTCCGCGGCCTGCTTTGGCGAGCCATGGCGCAGTTCCCGGACAGGGTGGAGCCCCGGAGCCGAGAGCTGAGCCCCCTGCTGCTCCGCTTCATCAGGTCGGTGGAACGCCGGAACAGGGCGAGCGTTTCTCACACTCCGGGGCGAATTCCGGATAGTAGCGGTCATTTCTTCCACAGGAATGAGTTTTATCCTGCCGACATGCTGGTCGCACCCACTCAGGACCTGAGGAAAAGAAGCGAAGCGTTTCAGGAGGGGTTGGAGGGGGAAGAAGAAGAAGAGCAAGAGGAGGAGGAGGAGGAGGAGGAGGAAACCAAGCATCAGAGGAAGACTCTTCCAAGGAAAGCCGCTGCAAAGTAAGAACCCAGAATTCCCTGTGTGCTCAGGATACAGAAGTGAACCTTTTTAATGGAATGATGATTCTCTCTCTCTCTTACAGGGAGCTGATAACACATCTGAAGGTGTTCGCCAAATTCACCAACCCTCGGGCTCTGTATCTGGAGAGCAGCCTCAGTCAGCTCTATCACCAGGTACCCAACACATTACAGTACGACTGAAACGACTAATCACATTCATTGTGATTAATCATCACAGGGCTGCAGCTAGCGATTATTTTAGTAATCGTCTATTCTGACGATTAATCGGATAAAAAAAAAAAATTTAACCCATTCTACAGATTTTTAAAATAGCCACTTATAAGCCTTTCTTATACAATATAAGAAATACATTAAAAGATGCAAGTAAACAAATAGTGCAGTTGTTTTTTTGACAACAAAAATGAACATACTACTGCCTAAAGGTGAATCTAAAATGAAGCCACATTTTTCTTTGTATAAATGGGTTTTGGGGAACATATTTTTACTAACAAAGCTGATTTTTTTATTAGATGCAAAATGTATAGATTTTTTGTTCAGTTTTGACTTACTTATTGCCCTGAATATGTTGGATTTTTCTCAGCAAATCACTTTTTTTTTTTTATTTCTATACTCCAGTTAGTAGATTGCTAAATTAGTTGAAAATTATTTGAATAATCTCGATTAATGCAATTAATCATTTCAACCCATTAATTTAGTAATCGATTAATCGTTAACACTCAACATAGTTTTAGCTTCACCTGGTTCAATTTCTGTAGCCCCCCCCTCTATTTAATCACCTTTTGCTAAACAATAATTTTTCAGTTAGTCTAAAAAAGAATCAACAGATTATCCCCGGACTGTATTGATGTTAAGTCAAGCAAAAACGGTTTAATTTTCCACATGTTGAAGCATTTTTTTAGCTGCAGATGCATCAGGCATTCCCTGAAGTTGTTGCATTTCAGTCAAAAAAAATGTTTTTGGTGTTGGCAGAGAGAATTTGTCGAGTTTTTCACAGGCGAAAGCTAAGCCCACAAATAAATTTTATTTAAAGAAAAACAACCTTTTTTGTCTTATTAAATAGTGCTTTAGCATTGGCTTTAATGCCAAAACGTATGGCAACATCAATGAAACAATTGGCTAAACACTTTATATGTCGAGTCATTTTCTTTGCTCTCTTGTCTTATCACTGAGCTTATTTCTCCTTCTTGTCTTTTTGTCCTCAGCTGCTCTGCCATCAGGACCAGCAAATCCAGTGTGTGGCGCTGGAGTGTGTCCTGACCTACAAGGACCCCAACATCGTCCCCTATAAGTAAGAAACTTCTCTTTGGCTGTTTTCCTGGTTTCCCTCTCTGATAGCTTACCTCTCTCATCATCGGCGTCTTGTTACGGACCCAGGAATGTCCACTCTGACCGCATCGCTGCTGCTAACTGACTTTTTGGCCACTGCTTGTAGCTATCAAGCTATCCTTTTACCTCACACTGAACCAGGCTGCAGACAGGAGAGCAGTTCAGGGCTAATTTAGCTTTCGCTACGCTCACCTGCTACCAGGATGAGGAAAAAGAAAAGCAGCTAATAAAAGGCTCTTTTATCTGCCGATACCAACTGTTTGGCTTGTTCCCGCTTCATGCTGGGTAATTGCTTTCTGCATCTTTCTGAACTTTAGCGTGTGTGTGTGTGTGTGTGTGTGTGGTGTGTGTGTGTGTGTGTGTGTTTGTGTGTGCGTGCAGGGAGAATCTTGAGCGGCTGCTGGATGACAGACACTTCAAAGAGGAGATTGTGCATTTCAACATTTCCGAGGAAACAGGAGTAGTCGACGCTTCCCACAGAGACAGACTGATTCCACTGCTCATGAGGTATGACATGCAGTGTGTCTCCTCTTAACAAAAATACATTGGAGGTCCACTGCAAGGTCTATGTATGAAAAGTACTTTAAAAATGCCCTAAAAAAATAACAACCGACTTTGACATTACAGAGACATTCGAGCTTCACTCCAGTCGGCCCCGGTCCCATTGTAAAAGACAGTTTTTTCAAGTTGGCTTTTTTTTGTAGTTCAAAGAGATGCACAGAATCTTCAGTATTATCTGCATAAAAGGAGATACAAATAACAAAATGGCAGTGGCCCAAGTATCAAGCCCTGGTGGACTCCACATTTCAATAGTGCAAAGGATCATCTGACATAAATAACGTCAGTGATCTGAACCACTCCAGAACCACGTCATGTTCTAAGTGAGATTTCAAAGTGAAGCAGCTCTGATCGAGCTACAAGCTAGCTTTAGAAAGAGTAGATTTTATTTTTAAAGCAAACCAAAAAGAACTAACAAGATATTGCTTTATAGGTGGGAAAACTATATTAAAAATGAGTGTGATTGGTTTACAGATGCGACTGGCTGTAAGAACAACATCTGTGTATTTGTGTGTGTGTGTGAACCAGGATCCTGTTTGGCCGTCTGCGCAGTAAAGCCGGCAGTAAGTTCCAGGGAAAGGCGAGCGCCGCCACGCGGTCCGCCATCATTCTGCGATTCCTGGCGGGGAGCCAATCAGAGGAGCTGGGGATGTTCATCGACCTGCTTCTAGAGCCTCTGAGCCATTACAGCCAAGGTGAGCTTCTGACCTGCAAGGGCCTGAGAACATACTGCTGGCATATTACTTTTATGTGTAGTGATAGTTTTATTAGCCAGAGCATAGCTTAAAATAAAAACATGTGGCTGTTAAATATAGGAATAAACATAACATCCATTTGGCAGAGGTGTTTAATACTGCACATTTTGGTATTGATCTGATACCAAGGAAATACAGGGCCAATATCAATACTGATACTTTTTTATTATTTAGGTTTGATATATCCTCAAACTTTTGACCTTTGCAACGGCGTGTTAGGGCCATTGTACACAGAATAACAAAAACAAAAAGGAAGAGATTTCCGTCAAAAAATCTGAAATTTTCTAGAAAAAAACCCCAATTACATTTCTGTGTTTGAAATCCAAAAATTTGCTTGAAAAAAAAAACTCAGAAATTTTTAAATTAATCTCAGAAATTTTCTAGACAAAAACAGGGAAATTTTGACTTTTGAAAGTTAGAAGTTCCCCTGTTTTTATTTTTTCTACTGAATTTCTGAAATTAATCCAAAAAATGTGTTTTTTCTAATAGCCCCAATATGCCAACATCCCAAGGGGTGTCTTCTGTTTTTTATTTTTAAACTTCTTAACTAAATAATACAAAGTTTATAGGTGTCTACAAAATACTTTGAGAACATATTAACATGATAAAATAAAAATAAAGGATATTTGTGTATGCATGTTTTTCTAAGTAAATAAAGTGCAAAAAAAAAAGTAAAACATAAAAATGCAAAATCTTTTTTGAAGTAGAGTTGAGAAAAAAAACAATACAAAAATAAAATAAAATTCCAAAACAGAATCTGAAACTAAAGCGTCGATCTTTCCACGCTAGAATCGCTACTGATACCGACTCTGTATCAATATTTGGTATCGGTCCGCCCACCTCTACTGTTTGGTCCTCAGGATCCTGCCTGGAAGCGGTGGAAAAGGCCATAGCTGACACAGACATGGCCGCCGTCCTTCCTCTGGGCCGTCAGCACAGCCTGCTGAACATCATCAACATTGTCCTGCACAAGCTGGGCCACCTCATCAACATGTACCTGCCCAAAGTCCTGCAGATCCTGCTGTGTATCACCGCCTCCTTGTCCACCATCTTGGACAAAAGACAGCAGGTAAGAAAGGTCTTTTTGTCTTAGTTTTCTCTGTTTCTACACGGTACGTGCTTAAAAACCTTCATCTTTCCCCTCCCAGCTTCGAGCAGGATGTTTTAGCCCCCTGAAGAACCTGAGGCGGCTGGGTATCCTCAGGATTCAGGACTTCTTCGACGCGTTCGACTCGTACGCCTTCACCCCAGATGAGATTGACGGCGTTTTCCAGGCTGTCGTCTGGCCTCAGGTGCACTTTGATTTATTTATTTATTTTTTTAACCTCCATCACATTTATCCTGCTCCAAACTTCAGCGTTTTGCTAACGCGTTTAGACGTCGTTCGTGTGCAGGTGTGCCGCCTCCCCACGGAGAGCCCCTACTCCCCCACGCCGCTGCTCAAGCTCATCCACGTGTGGTGCAAGAACTCCAGGTCATTCTCCCTCAGGAGTATTCATCTAGAATGTCTTTTTAATCATTATTATTATTATTCAGGAATGTTGGTGAACATTTAAGAGCCTCACTGTGTGTGTGCTTTAGGTATTTCCCCCTCCTGGCCAAGCAGAGGCCAGACCACCCAGAGTGCGACATCCTCCTAAACGTCTTTGCCCTCCTGTCTGCCAAAAACGCATCCCTGGCCACCGTCGCCATGGTGATGGACATGCTCGAGTCTCTGGCAACAGCCAAAGATTTTGTCGCCTCCGAAGCAGAGTCTGAGGTCGTCGCGAATGGCTGCGTGTTCCCGCAACCTCCAGAGGGCGCCGTCATCACAGAAGGTTCAGAACTAGTCCCTTAGAAGCTCCTTAGTTTTGCGTCGTCGGCCAAGTGAAATATTCACTTTGTTGTGTTTTTGTTTTCCGTTTCTCCAGAATCCCTACCTCAGGGCTCCAGACTGCTGCTGCCTCACATCACCACCTTGCTGCGATATTTCAGCGGAGTGGTTCGCAACACGGACAGAACCAAGAAGAAGAAATTCCGAGCTCAGGTAGCCAAAGAGCTCAACATTCTCTCCAAGTGAGTTTGTTTAATCGGTTCCCTCGCGAGCCTTTTTTAAGTTTTTTGGTGTCCAAATGGATTGCATAAAAAGTAAAAAATTATAATAATTTTTTCTCTCTGTCAGGGTGAGTCGATTTGTGAGCGACAAGGAGCAGAGTTCGATGCTCATCAGCCTTTTGCTTCCTTACCTCCTGAGAGGCAGCAACTCTCAGGTGAGACTTCCAACACCTGCTTCTCTCAATATGTGTATATAGGCCGTTTTGTCATGTTACGTCCATAAAAATGTTTGTTTTTGTTGCTAAATATGGTGGCGCCAACATCATGGTGTGGAGAAAAGACTCCTAACACTTCTGTGTTAGGAGTCACTTAAAAACTCAATTTTTGAAGTTTTGCTTATCATTCAGAAGAAGCTCAGAGGATCTTCTTTTACTTGCAAATAGTGCTGCAACAGTTATATTAGTAATGGATTATACTAAAAAAACAATATTGAGACATTTTGCTAATTTTTTCATTTAACCACTTAAGTTTTTTTTTTTATGCAATATTAGAAATGCATGAAAACATGAAAATAAACAAATAGTTCAGTTGCTTTTCACTTTAAAAGAATACATATTTTTTTGCGACAATGTAGCATTGCTTTAGCGAACGCTTGATCCTCTGTAGCAAAGATTCATCTTTATCCCAAAAAAATTATTCTCCTAACATCAACGTGTGAAAAGCTCAACCCTTTTTGCTTCTCTTAACAACGATACAGTCTAGAGATTTATTTGTTGATTTATTTATTTTTTTTAGATAAACTGATTAATAATTTGATAGTAAATGTCTTAATAGGAAATTATCACAGAATTTGAACTGAGTGAAGCTAAAACTGCCACCAGTGGAGTTCTGGATAGAACATATTCACAGACTAAGAAGGTTTTTCATCTTAAATGTAAATTTTTTTTTGCGTTGAGTGTGATGTTGTTTCAGCAAAATGCCTTTTTTGAGCCTGTATACTCCACTTGATGGTTAATTGATTATTAAATAAGTTGACGATCTAAAAGGATGTGATGTGTTTGTTCCAGGAAACCGAGCTGGACCTTCTGGACACCATCCAGAACCTGCTGCGGCAGAGCGACCAGCCCTCCACCTTCCTGCTGCCGCTTGGAAAACTCTTTGCCATCATTCACAAGAAGTTGCCCAGACAGGCTCTCACCACCGTTTACCAGGTACCCTTTAACAAATTCAGTGAAGTTTGGCTAGAAATACATTAACAATTTATTTTTCTATTTCTTGCCTTGTTTAGTCTTCATGTTGACGTCTGATATTGGTATATTGGTAACGTGTTTTCTTCTCTGCTGCCAGACTCTCTCAGATCTGGACCCTTCGCTCACATACATCACAGATTTAACAACAAAGGTGAGCTTTTCTACCCGTTATTGTGAGCTGAGGAGTATTGACGCTGGTCTAAATGCGTAAATCTTTCCAGCTGAACGCGTTCGACAGCCGTCACCTGGACGAGATCTACTTTGACGTGCGGCTGACGGCTTTCCAAGAGGCGACAAAGCGGATCAGAGACATGCAAACTCTGGACCTGGACTACATCAGCATCCTCATATACAACTGCTTCCACACATATGAGGTTCGTGCGGCACACCTCTCAGTCTAAATCTAAAATCACACTTTCTGTTGCGATCGAGCTGGACACCGTTAAGCTGGACGTGATTCTTTCATCCCTTAAATGCAGATCGGCGACATGTCGCTGGGAGACAACGCCACCCTGTGCATGTCGGCAGTGATCAGCCAGGTGGTGGCCGTCGGTGCCGGGGTGCAGATCTACAGAGATCTGATACAACACACCATCCTGGACGCCGTCCACAAAGGGCTGCACAGCAAGACCGAGGTACAAGAACTCACATCCAGTTCATTTCTTTAGTGGTTTTCAAGTTTTTTTTAACAACAGAATGCTAAAAAAGTCAAATATGCGTTTGGATTTAGTCCTCCTGAGACGGACATTTTAACCATGATTGGACAGATTTCAGCTATTAGGGTTACTTTTCAAGTCCTGACAGATTCTCAATTTTATTTTGGTCTGGACTTTGACAAGACCATTCAAACTATTAAAAAATAGGACAGATTTGTGGCGGGCACAACAAATAGCTGCACTTAAGGCTGTGAATACATTTGCGAAGCATTTCTCAACAGATATTTACTTGTGTCTTTAATTCTCAGCCATGGCGTTGATGTATTTTATACGGTTTGTATAAAATACAAACTCGCTTCAAATTCCTGAAAATGGTTGAATTTCCTTTAGGTGTTTCCAAGGATTGGAAAGTGCTTGATTTCTAGATAAAGTCATTGAAAGTGCTTGATGTTCAAACTGTAATCTAACGTTTGATTAAAGTCTAAATTATCTCTAATGTGCGGTGCTGGTGTTTGAAAATGCTTGGAAAGTGTTTGAATCTGTGTATTTCTGTTTTGTTTTCCAGAGCATCCAGCATGAATACACCTCTGTCCTGGCCTGTCTAGTGAAGAACTTCCCCACTAAGAAGGAGTTTAGAGACCTGGTGCAGCTGACGGACTACAACGACCCGGAGTCAGACTTCTTTGAACACATGAAGCACATCCAGGTATTAGACGGACCTGTCCTCCTCCTGTATTTCCCACGTTTGGGCCATTTAACCGACCTGTGCGTTTCGCTCAGATCCACCGTCGAGCCCGCGCTCTGAGGAGGTTTGCCAAACAGCTGACCGAGGGCGCCGTGACGATGACCCCGCGCTCGCTTCAGAACTACATCATGCCGTACGCCATGACCGCCCTGCTGGACGAGAAGATGCTGAAGGTGACGGCAGAGAATAAACGAGGTTTTCTTACAGTTATTTGTTGTTTTTTTTCCCTTAACATTCTCGTCCACTTTTCACGCCGCAGCATGAGAACATGACGTCCGCCTCGGTGGAGGTGGTGGGGGCGGTGTGCCGCAAGCTGACCTGGTCCAAATACCTGTACTACCTGAAGCACTTCGTCCACATCCTGCAGACGGGGCAGGCCGAGCAGAAACTGGCCGTCAGGTAGAGCTGGACAATCAGGAACTGTTTTATTTTTTTGGCTCATTTCAGGGGATTTATTTGTTTGCTCCCCGTTGCAGTTTGCTGGTCACTGTGCTGGAGGCCTTCCATTTTGACCATCAGACCCTCAGCAGAGAGATGGAGGCTGCCAGAGCCAGAGAAGGTGAGAGGAGGAGCGGCGAAGATCCGTTCTGTAAACAGACTGGAGCGTTTTCTGATCTGGAGGAGCATGGAGGAAGAGTCTGTTCTTCTAGATGCACTTTGTTCCTGTTACTCAGCACCCATCCATCTGTCCAGCCTTTTTTCGTCTATTCATCCGTCTGTGCAGTCGTCCACCCATCCATCCATCCTTTTGTTCATCCTGTCATCCATCCATCCTTTCTTGTACATCGTCCATACTTTTTTTTCTATCCATCCATCCATCCATCCATCCATCCCTCAGTCCATTGTCTGTCCATCCAACTACCCATCAGTTTTTCCAGCATCCATCGATGTATTTCATCATTATTTCATCCAAAAACCACCTGGCATAATTTCTGTTAAACCTTTATCTACCTATTGTAATTCCATATTGAAGGTTTTTTTATTATTATAAACGTCTCAACTATTTCTGCCCAGCTGAGAGCATTGCGGTGGATGTCGAAGACGAGGCAGAGGCCAAAGAACTGGACACCCGCGACGACGAAGAAGCCATGGAGACCGACGACAAGGCAGCTTCCGCCAGCGTCCCCATGGAAACCGAATCGGCGGCATCAAGAATCCCAGCTAAGGCAGCTCCTACAGCGCCCCCTGTGTCCTGCGGCTTGCCTCAAAGCAGAGAGGAGCTGGAGTCCCTGATGGCTGCCATCCACCGGACGGTGAATGACAGCGTGCTGCCCCGCCTCAACAAGTGCCTCACTGCAAAGGTAGAGAGCGGGAACTGGATAAGGAAACGCTCCCCAGCAGCAGCAGCAGCAGCAGCAATGAAAGCTTAGATTATTATTTCTCCCTTCAGGTGAAGCGTGACGAGGAGCACAAAGCAGTGAAGTCCAAAGATGTGAAGGATGAGGAGGTGGTGCGCATTCCCATTGCGTTCGCCATGGTCAAGCTCATGCAGACTCTTCCTCCTCACATCATGGAGGCCAACCTCCCAGGGTAGGTCAGGTTTCTTCTTAAAATCGGGGAGGTTTTCTGACACTTGAGCGATTAACAGCGTCCTCTTTCTTCTTTTCTAGCATCTTGATCAAGGTTTGCGTCCTGCTGAGAAACCGCTTCCAGGAGATCCGCGACGTAGCGAGAGGAACGCTGGTGAAGATCTTGCAGACTCTGGGCTGCAGGTATCTGCAATATCTGCTCAAAGAGATGCAGAGCGTTCTGGTCAAAGGCTACCAGGTAGGACAACACACAACGCATGCAGATATTAGCAAGTAATAGTTCTGTCTGTTTGTTACATTAAAATCATTGATGTTGAGTTTATGTGATTGACCAACACAAAGTGGCACATGATTGGGAAGTTATGAAAAGGATACATACTGGGGGTTTTTTTAAAACCAAAAAACTGACTTTTTGGTTTTTCTCTCATCCGTTTCCCACCCTCCATCCAATCAGATGCACGTGCTGACATTCACAGTGTACCAGCTGCTGTCTGCCATCAGCCCGACGCTGAAGAGCGGAGACCTGGACCCCTGCATGAGTATGCTGATCGGAGTAAGAGCTTCCCACCTCCAGATTCCACATAGAAACTCTTCAGTTTTCTTCTTCTTCTTTTCCTCCTCCTCTTGCCTAAATCGGCGCTTTTGTCCTTTGCCGGTCAGATCTTCAACAATGAGCTGTTTGGCTCTGTCGCCGAGGAGAAGGAAGTCAAGGGCATCATTTCCAAGGTGATGGAGGCGCGACACAGCAAGAGCATGGACTCGTACGAGCTGCTGGCGCGCTTCTGCAGCAAGGAGAGCATTACCAAGCTGGTCCTGCCGCTGAAGGAGGTGAGGGCGGAAGAGGAAGAGGCGGGATTTAGTGGTGTTCAGAGTTTGTTCGGCTGCTGGAAATCCTTGAAAAGGCTTGAATTTTAGTATAAAAAAAGTGCAATATAACGTTTGATCAAAAGTTTAAATTTGGAATCTGTTTAACAAAATATTAAAACGTTATAGACTTTTTTTTTTTTACTGTCTGAAATTAAATCAAATTTCTTGTTTTAGGTTAGATAGAATTGTAAAAGTTATTTTTATTTGCTAAATGCCAGAAAACATAGAACATTGTTTTAGAGATTTTTTGTGACTTTCCTTGTATATTGTGTTTAAGCATTTAATTTGAGCAGGGAGGGTAATTACCTTATTTATTATTCCTAATGGCTCAATGACTTGATCTGTGTAACTGAACGAAAGATTTGCTTATATTTTTTTACATTGAACAAATCGAATTGGGGTATATTTTTTTTATTTTTTGCTAGATGTTTTTTCCTCACATATGTAAAAGTTGTGTGAAAGAGACATTAAAAAACATATTTTTATATTGTTAAATTTTAGTTTACTTTGTCCCTGCTGTAGAATCTAGTGAAAAATGAATTGAAACCGGTTTTTTCTTTTAGTTCACTTTTATGAACTAAAACTTAGCTGAAAAATGCTTGAAAAGCGCTTGAATTTTACAGTGAGAAAATGTGTTCAATTCCCAGTTACAGCTATAAAGATCTTTTTCTTTTTTGTTTCTTCTTTTTCTCCCTCCAGATCTTGGAGACCTCCTCTCGTCTGAAGGTGTGTAACCGTGTGGCGGCTGTTCTGCGGCGGCTGATCCTGGGCCTGCTAGAAAACAGCGGAATGAGCTCGCAGGACGTGCTGCTGCTGAGCCACGGCCTGGTCAGCGAGAGCCTGCCGCTGCTCACCAATAGAGACCGGTAGGCCCCCCTCTACCGCTAATACGCTCAAACCGACCCTGAAACGGCAGTGGCTAACTCGCTCTGCTGCTTTGTGTGTGTTTTTTCCAGAGAGAAAGCGTCGGCAGAGCCGCCCCCTGATCCTAGGCTGCCCCCTCCCAGCTGCCTGCTGCTGCCTCCAACCCCGAAGAGAGGGGGGCAGAAAGCCCCTGTCAGCAGCCGCACAAACATGCACATCCTGGTGGACGCTGGACTCAAGGTGACCAAACCCACACAGCGGTACTGCACTGTTTGATCTACCCTCTAAAGCTACAAGTCACTAAATATTCCACATTTGAATCCTCCAGCTGCTCCACTTGAGTCTGAAGAGATCTAAAGTGAATTCATCCGAGGCGTCGGCTCTGGAGATGCTGGATCCCTTCATCCAGCTGCTGCTCCAGTGCCTCAACTCCATGCACGTGAAGGTACCAGCCTTCACCCCATCACCTTGGTTAGCTTTTTGTCGCAGCTGTTCAAATCCCGTCTGACGTGACGCGTCCTCCCCAGGTGATCACCGAGGCTCTGGTGGCGTTCACCTGGCTGCTGAAGTTCCCTCTGCCGGCCGTGAAGCAGAACGCCCAGCAGCTGACCAGGCAGCTCTTTGTCCTGCTGAAGGATTACTCCAAGGCCGGAGCGGCGCGGGGAGAGAACTACCAGCTGGTGCAGAACTGCTTCAAGGTAGAGAGAAATACAAGCTGTAGGAGAAATGCGCATGAAATAATTTTGCTTATAGCTGCATCATAATCCATTTTATTTATTGCTTTTGGTTGTATTTTATTTAGAATGTTTTGGAGGTCTCAAAACAACGTTATCGTTTATTGCGATAATCACTGGGATGATTTGCCGTCCAGCAAAATTGTCTGTCTTTTCCCATGTCTTTGTTTCTCTCTCTTTCCTGCCGTCTCTCTTTCTGACTTTCTCTCTGTTTCTCTTTGTTTGTCATTCTCTCTATCTGTGCCTTTCTCGCTCTCTGTCTTCCTTTTTTTTCTTTCTGTCTTTCTCTCTTTCTTGCCATCTGCATTTCTCTTTTTCTCTGTCTTTCTGTCTTTTTCTCTGTTTCTGTCTCTCTCCCGCTCTTCTAGTATTTTTTTCCACTTAAAAGGAGAGAGTGTCTGCCCACTGTCGCCACATTCTTGTCCCAGGAAGAGGAACTCATCGACTCGTCCAAAAACGTTTTTCTACTAATAAACTGTTTATTTGTTGTTGTTTTTTTACTCTTTTGAGTATTGAATAATTAAACTCTGACACTGAACTGATCTCTTTCTGCTGTGCAGGCCATGACCATTCTCGTAAAGAACATCAAAAGTAACAAGATCTCTGAGACGCAGCTGCAGGTGCTGCTGGGCTACGCCGAGGAGGACATCTATGACCAGTCGCGCCAGGCCACTGCCTTCAGCCTGCTCAAGGTAAGCACCGCAGCTCGGGGTGCAACACGGCGTCAGGAAGCCGTCGGCTCCCTCTCTGCCGTGTGATTTCATGTGTCGGACCATTCCAGGCCATCCTGTCCAGGAAGCTCATCGTCCCAGAGATGGAGCAGGTGTTGAAGAAGGTGGCCAAGTTGTCCGTCACCGGGAGCAACAACATGATCAGAACTCACTGCAGACATGTAAGAACAAGCCGAGGTGTTTCTGAAGCAGAGGTTCTGGTGCTGGTGTCTGACCATGTTTTTTGTGCGGTTCAGATCTACCTGAAGTACCTGCTGGACTACCCTCTGGGGAAGAAGCTGAAGTTCCACCTGGACTTTGTGGTGGCCCAGCTGCAGTACGAGCAGGACACCGGCAGGGAGTCTGTGATGGAACTGCTGGCCTCCATCTTCCAGATGTTCCCTGAGGTTCAGATTGGATCCTTGTTTTCTCTCTAACACGATATTCCCGACAATTACAGATTTTTCGCGAATGTTTGAATAACACTCTGATTTTATCCTTCAGAAACTGCTGGCGCTGTACAGCAGCCTGTTCTTTCCCCCGCTGGCTCTGATCGTCGTCAACGACGACTCGGTGCGCTGTAAGAAAATGGCCGCCGTGGCCATTAAGACGCTGCTCGGCCAGCTGGACGTAAACCACCAGAACGTGCTGTACTCCTATGTCAACACTTGGCTCACTGCAGAAAAGGTACTGAAGTATTCACACCTCTGAACTTTTCCACATTTAGTCACAAAAGTTTTTGGGGTTTTTTTGGTGTGTGGTCGATCCGATAAATCGGCTCCAATTTCCTTCATTTTGAGAGATTGGAGATCGACCGATACGTACAGTTGAAACCAAATTTAAAAAGACACACTGTCTGGAGCTAAGTGTGATCAAGCCTCTCATGTTTTAGATCAAAATTACCCAAATTATTTCTATTTTCTAAATGCCAGAAAACTTTGTAGCTTCTCTTGAATTAATAAGTTTACCTAAGTTTGGTCAGAATCAGGGATAAATGTGCTTTAAACAAAACTGACCAAAATTGGTATCGGCAGGTCAGGCTCTTTAAAAATCAGTGATGGCCAGAAAACTTCAATCGGTGCATTCCTAGAATTTACATAACTGAGCAACTGTTGTGCTCAGTTTTCTTCTTTTTGGGTGCATATATATGCGCACAATTCTCATAAGCCAAAGATTTTACATCTCACTTCACAATTATTCCCTACTTTGTGTTGATTTATTACCTAAAAACCCCAATAAAGTACAGTAGTTTGTAGGTTTAGTGCGACAAATTGGAAAAGTTTAGGGATTATTCATAACTATGAGACTTGAAGACCTTTCGGTTAATTGTCACATCCTTTTTAAAAGCCATGTCGATGTTTTCTCCTTCAGGCCACGCTGCGGCGTGTCGGAGCTCAGGTTTGCGGCTTGTTTGTGGAGGTGGAGGAGGAGAAATTCTCTAGTCGGTTGGACGACATACTACCTCTGCTGGAGAAAGAGATCCACCCTGATGCCTACGAAGATGTGAGTAAACATACAACAGGAAGTCAGTGTCTCCTTAAAAAGTCTTACATTCGTGTATCTAAAATTAAGGATTTAAAATGTCTTAAATTCATTTTTCAAAATAATTTAAAAACAGGTCTTAAATTTTTTTCGACAGGACTATTTAATCCCGCGTTTTCAGTTCATTCTGTAGTTTGAGATGGCTAACATGCACTAGCTAGCAAAATTTGTACGTTTCAGTGGAAGTGTAGGTCTTAAATTCCATTCGTAATGGTCTTTAAAAGTCATATTTTTGAGTTGGTGGAACACCGTAGAAGAAAATTTGACTTAGAAAAGGATGGAAGAATTGTAAAGGATCTTCACGTCTTCCCCTCAGATTGATGAGGTTGAGGAGGAGAAAGGAGCCGACCGGCTGCTGTTCAGTTATCTGACCCTCATCTCCAAATTAAACAAACACTGTGGTTTACTGGAGCTCAGGAAGCCTCGCGACACGCTCCTTCACATCTGGGGTAAGCACGTTATAGACGCGCCACCCTCTTTCCAAACGAGCTCGCCCTTGAACGCCCTTCAAACCCTTCTCAGGTCACGTGGAAGCCCACCTGCGGCACCCTCACTGCTGGGTGTGGCTCACCGCCTCGCAGCTCTTCGGTCAGCTCTTCGCCGCTCAGCCGGCTGAGCAGTTGGTCGCCGTTTGGAGGGGAAGGAAGGGAGACGCCTCGTCTCACCCGGTGGCTGTAGACTTCATCACCAACAACCTGGAGAAGAAGGTGAGCCCAACATCACTTTGTTGGCTTCGCATTCGTCTTAAACTCCTGCGTCTCACTTCTGCTTTCCCTCTATTTCCAGATGAGAGAGTTGGCTTTGAGCTTCTGCAGCCAGCTGCAGTCCAAGTTCCTGGACACGGCGTCGGGAGAGCAGGTACATAGTTACGCCTGAAACATCAAGTTTAACTTCTGCAGTTTATTCCGGTTCATAAATGTCCGACTTCCTGTTTACAGGTGATCAAAAACCTCCTCTTTGTTGGAAAGGTGATTTACCTCATCTCTCCAGAGTCTCACATCACCTCTCTGGAAGAGGGGAAAAATGAGACGGAGAATGGAGAGGATGGCGATCAAGATGACGGCGATCACGAGGAAGAACAGGAAGAGGAGGAGGAAGAAGAGGTCGATGATGAAAAAGATAACAGGCCTCCTTCTTTGCTGTGGCTCATGAAGAAACTGTCTCTGATGGCGAAGAGGGAAGCAGCATACGCTCCCAAGGTTCCTCTCAAGGTGAGCAGATCGTCAGGTACATCTTCAGGGTCAATTTTCATTTTTGTCCACAGATGACCTCGAGATTATCAATAAATGTCAGTAACGTAATTAAAAAAAAAAAAAAAAAAGTTTAAAATATCTTTGAGTTCCATTGTTAAGTGTTCTTTACAAAATAAAAGTTTATTAGTCACTGAGAGGGTAAACTTGCGTTATTATGACAAATGTTATTAACACAATACATTAAACTGGGACAATTTATTGTTCTGCAAAACATAGTTACTAAAAAATGTTTTGTTTTTTTTTTTAGCATTTTTGTCATAGTTGTACCTCAAAATATCGCAATTAAAATTCCAAGTCCATATCTCCCACCCCAAGTCACACACTATCCCAATAAAAACATTCAATTATACAAAGATGAATAATAAAATCAATACGTGTTAACTAAAAAAATCCATACAAAATCCAATCAACCATATGGCTACATGTAAAGGCCCCTGCTGATGAAAAGCAGCCCTACATCGTGATGCTGCCACCACTGTAGGAAGGGTGTTTATGATCGGACAAAATGTGAAAATAGTTGAAGGGCTTTGAATAGTGTGACATTTCATCACCTCATACCTCTCGCCTCTGCTTTTTCCAACAGAGAACGTGTGTGTTTAAGTTCCTGGGAGCCACAGCGGTGGACCTGGGGAAGGAACGCCTCGGCCCCTACCTCACCACCATCATCACTCCTCTGTACAGAGAGCTGGACAGCACATATGCTGAGCAAGGTCTCTGTCTGACTGGCAAAGAATAAACAAAAAATACAAGAAAGGTAGCCTTGGTGGATTTAAATCCATATTTCTCCATTCTATCCAGATCCAACCTTGAAGAACTTGGCGCAGGAGCTGATTGAGCTGCTGAAGAAGCAGGTGGGGCTGGAGAGATTCTCCCTGGCCTTCTCCACAGTCCAGAAGGAGTTCTCACAGAGGCGAGCGGCTCGCAAGAGACACAGAGCCATGCAGGTATGGTGAGCGCCAGACCCAAGACGTACAAGGTTTCACTCGTACGTCGTGTTTTAATATTTGCTCTCCACCATGCAGGCGGTGGCCAACCCAGACATTGCCGCTAAGAAGAAACTTAAGAAGCACAAGAAAAAAATTGAAGCCAAGAAGAGAAAAATCGAGATCCTCCGGCCTGGATATAAAGCCAAGAAACATCGCAGTCATGCGCTCAAAGACCTGGCGATGGTGCAGTGAGTCATTCACATGCGACTGAAATCTGACTCCAAGCAGGTCTAGCTGGGATCTGGTATGGCCTGCTGCGTTCTTGGATCCTTCTGTTGTTACAGTGTGACCTATGCCTTGCAGCCTTATCACATGGAATCATGTAAATAAGATCAAAGACAATTTTATTTTCCTGCATTGGCTCAATAACAGGATTGTCATAATCTAGGTTTTTGTAAAAGAGAAATAAACCAACATGTTTATAGAGCACAGTGGAATTCATTCGCAGAGCAGAGACTAGTTAGATCTGTTTAATAGACGATAAGCTTAATTATAATGTTGTAAACGTTCGAGCTGCTTTAGTTGTTCCGAAATGCATTCTAGATCATTTTCCCTTATATGTTCAGGAAGTGGGTTGGGCTTGAGGAACCACTGCGCCTCTAGTGGTCATTCAACCAACTGCAATTTTCAGCTATGGTATTTACAGGACGTCTGCACCGCGTTAAAAAGTCTTAAATTCATTCAATTGTAAGTTGGACATAAATATATCAATTCCAGGTATTAAGTTTAGTCGCGGCAGGAGTAGTTAATCTTGTATGTGTCGTTTTTTTAATCTTGCGGAACTTTTCGGCGCGCGGTTGAGGCCACCGCTAACTAGCCATGCTAGCTAGCTTTTCTGCGTCATCATGGGTAAGTACAAATTTGTCACCCGTTTGTTGACCGTCGACGTTTGTTTTTGTCACCGACTGACTTCTGCCGCCAACCCATACGAGGTTATGTACGTTCTGTGCCTTAGAAAAAGAAAAAAAAAACCCTGGATACTAACGGGGTTAAGGCGAGAGAAGCACAAAACCCGCTTCCAAAATGGCCGTTTTTGGGACGCTTGATTGCAGCCGTAGCTCCCAACACTTCGCTATATTTATAATTTTCTCGGTTTTAAATTTGAGTTGCTTAAACCTGCTATCCTGTTAATTAATAGGAATACATGTAATAAAGTTTTAATATTGATACAATGACGGACTTCATTCTTTACTTAGAATCAGTTTTACTGTACAAGCAGGTATAAATATGCAACCATAAAACTTTAAGCATACAGTTAGAGTTCAATAACTAATGAACTAAATATCCCAAAGATTCCAACCACTATAATAATTGAAACAATAAGTAGGAAGAAGAAAAAACAGAAATCCATAACAAAGCAGACAGCCCAGGCTGCAGTAACACTTGGCTAAAAGACCGACTCCAGAAACATAAGCCATGTTTATTGTGTGCCGCTTTATCTCCCCCTGGTGGATCTTCTTGTCACTGACATTGGAGCTCATTAAATCCAAATAGCAGGAGTTGATTCTTGAGGTTGTGTCATGTGACACAGGGATTTACTTTCAAAATATCTGCGCTGACTCCAGATGTTACTGCAGCCTTCTCTTCTTAGTCCCAGGCTTAAAAGGCGTTAGGAGGACTTGGTCAAGGCTTTATGTGGGTGTATGACCGGAGGAGGAGTGCAATCACTGGTCCAAAGAAAAATAAGGGAATGAGTAGGGGTCATTCACAAGGCTTCAAAGCAAGGAGGTCAAAGTTTAGGAGTATATACAGGATGGGACTCCTCCTCTTACTGCCGACTTTTCAGGGCATCCACCAACCTACGGGCACAGACAAAGCAAATATAATTCAACCTGAGTAAACAACAGTTGGGTCAATACAAGTTGGTCCTGCTTAGCCAGATATACGTCTACACAAACAGAAGCTAGCTCTGGAAATGTAGCTTACCACTCCATGGCCTCATCCAGGCCTGTTCCTTTGGTGGCTGAGGTCTTGAAGATCTGCCACTTCCTGTCTTTGAGGGCAGGAAGGCCCAGAGCGTTGGCCACTTCCGTCGGCGTCATTGCCTGGTCCATGTCCTGTTTGTTTGCGAACACCACCAGGATGGCTTTCTTTAGCTCTTCTTCCTGCAAACGATCGCAGACAACATCTCATAACTACATAATGAGCTTTAACAGACTGTCTGCGGATCCTTAAAGAGTCTTAAATATTTGTGTCAAAAACAAAAATGTCTTGCGTTTCTTTTTTTTAAAAAAATTAAATGCACGTTGTCATGACATAGCTATTTAATCTCATGTTGTTTTTTTTACTTTCAGAATTTTTCAGTCAGGCAAAGGTTGGGATCATGAGCGGACATCTTAACTGTATTCTGTGACTCTAGGCGGTTGATGCTACCGGTAATTATATGCTAATATATCCTTGCAAGCTAGTTTTTTTAATCTGTCTTGGGTAAGTGCAAATATATTGTTAGTTGCCTGGATGGCGATCATTTTTTAATTTATGTATGGAAAAAAAAAATTAAGCTTTTTACTATAAGAGTTAAGGCTAAGAGTCATATGCAGGGTGTCAAGCAGAAAGCCGCTGCTTTGTGGCTGCTAAGAGCCACAAAAATACCCCAGAAATGTCAGTTTTTTCTATGTCTGATTGTAATATAGCAGGATACCCCAACCATTCCCTAAATGTCATTCAACCTGGCATTAAAAAGTCTTAAATTTGACCTGCAGCTACCCTCTTTGTTGAAACTAACTGAAAACTATAACGGATATCAGCAAGAAATCCTGCTTTTCATCTCATCCTGTTAAGAATAAGGATTTGATGAATATAAAGAAAAAAAACCTATTTTGTTGCAAAACGTCCTTAGTTAACAAAAGTACAGCACCTTACAAAAATATTACATAATACAAAAAAAAAACTAAAGGTGAGCTGGTTTGTTCAGTCTGAAGGAACTTGAACAATTTTAGCAAAAATAAACAGTTGAAATGTTCAATTTGTGCGTTCTTGGCCTTTAATGTGAGAAATTTAAAGCGGTGTGGATACTTTTATAAAGCACTATAATTCTCATGGCAAAGATTTTGGGTAGCGGATGCATTTACCTCCAACATGGCCACCAGCTCTGACTTGGAGATGCCCATCCTGTCACGGTCGCTGCTGTCGACCACATAGATCACAGCGTCTGTGTTTGAGTAATAGCACCGCCAGTAGGGTCTGGAGAGGAGAGAGATATTAGAGGGTGACAGTACTTGTTATTGATGTGAAAAATAAATATGAATCAAACACAAAACCTCATAATCTCTACTCTTCAACCACATGCACATTTCCAGTAGCCTCCCACATACCTGATGCTGGTCTGTCCTCCCAGATCCCACACCTGGAACTTCAGGTTCTTGTATGTGACTGTCTCAACATTGAAACCAATAGCTGCAGAGGGACGGAGAGGGAATATAAATTATCAGCACTTTGTAATCTGACAGTGCTGCACACGCTCCGTTTCTAAAATCCTGGGAAAACTTCATCAGAAATAATAGATGGCTTAATGTCTAGCAGAACTAATTTACCAACAGGGTGTCGCATATAAGCGAAAATTATGACTGCGATAAAATAACTATAAACCAGTAAGACAAGATTCTCCAGCAACAGAAAATGCTTGCCACAGGCTAATTGTTTTGTGTGTTCATTACAAGAATCAAAATTCGAAAGCTAAATTTAGGTACAAGGACATAGGAAGGAGCAGTACATACTAGGAATGGTGGTGACCACTTCTCCAACCTGAAGCCTGTACAAAATGGTGGTTTTCCCTGCACCGTCCAAGCCCAGGATCAAAATCCTCATCTCCCTGGTGCCAAACAGGCCAGAAAAGAGACTGGAGAAGAAACCTCCTGTAGAGGAAACACGCAGCATATACGGTGCTTTGATGAAATCAGTTCTGAGTTATCTGATTGATTTTTTTTTCTTTTTTTAACAGTTGAATACCATTTTTAAAAAAATACATCAGCCGTATCTATAGAAGGAATAGGGTGCACGAATACAAGCATTTTTGTTGTTTTTCCACAAGACTCTCCATCATTCACGTTTATCGAGTTAGCTGAGGTTAGCTCCCAAGTCCCTACCTTTGGTGACAGCATTGTGATTTTAAGACATAATGTCGTGCTTTATTACTCTCACTGAAAGCTTCTGGGTAGAAAGGCCAGAATATAAGCTAAAACCGCAAAGAAAAACCGTTAACATCAAAACAAGAATAAAATGAACACTGTAAACAACTAGCCATTAGCATTAGCTAAGCAGGCTGACATCAGCAGCACCTCGCGCTAAAGTACGGAAGCAGAACGAGAACGCGGATGTGGCTCTGTTGAATATGTTGTACGTATAATTTTCAATGTATGCTGTTGAAAAATATCTAATTTAATCAAATAACAACTGAATCACGCACCCATTTCGCCAAAATCTCGTTCCTCGAATTGTCAATGTGCAGTTGCCAGGTTGGTTCCGTCTGGCTGACGTGTCGCTGGAAGACGTCATCAACTCTCGCGTGGATTCGCTCTCAACATTCGTCACAAACCCGCAGCGACATTTTTATTTTATGTGAAGTAAGCAAAGCACTTTTCGAGACAATTAAAAGAAAATACAATGTCACAGTAAAATAACTCGAGTGCATTACCTTTTAAAACTTTTTAAATTAAATTTGTGGGTGCGCGGCTTAGTGGAGAACGAATATTTTTCATCGAAAGTGTGGCTAGAGAACAGAAGAATGATGAACCAACCGACCGTTGTTTAACGGGGTGCATTCAAGAAGTTAAACCGGAGCCGCGTTTCGAAACGTTTAATGCTGTAGGAGCGAGACATTAATGTGGGTTTTGAATGCAGCTCGCATCAGGCGAAGGAGTTGCCCTCTCTAAACAGCATCAAATTTATGATCTCTAAAGATTAGAAAGGTTTCCAAGCTAAGCGTGAAAAGTGGTGCGCGTTGTGTGAATTTAAAGCAAAAATGCAACCTTGGTGAGCAGTTTGCAATAACTTTAATCTTCGGGGAACGCTCTGACTTGTGATTATCCACGGATGGACCTGGCGGCTGTCGCCTGAGATCATCGTTTACGATCGGCGGAGAGACCGACGCCGACGAGCAGGATGGTAGAGCGGTCGGACCGAGCCCCTCTCTTGGACTGGGAGGAAATCCCATCCGCGGAGAAACCCGGCGACGATGCCCCGGCGGCGACTCCCTCCGAGGAGCGACTGTCGAGCCCGTCCGACAGCCGCGGCACGGCGGGATGCTCGGGGTTTGGGTGGAGCAGCGGACCTGGGGGTCCCACTCCGCCCAGCAGGTCCGAAGCAGACGGCTGCAGCGCCCCGCCTGCGACCTCCAGCGCCCCGCCGGCGGCCCCGGAACGAACGCTGCCGCCCGACGAGGAGGAGCATCTCTCGGATTCAGGGACGAGGGAAGCGACGCTGGAGGACAGGATGGTGAAGTGGGAGGAACAGGACCAGATTGTGTCTGTCTTTGTAGTTACATTTAATACCAGAACAGGTGAGACAGCTAATATGTACAAATTGTTTTCAGGAAAGCATGAAATATCCTGAGTAAATTAACTAATTAAGGATTATGTGTCATTTAGAACCATCCTTTCCAGGCCTAGAATAAAATAAGCACCTGTCAGAGCAAAGTCTGCAGATCATTCTCCCACAGGTGTGGCTTTTCCTGATCTCTCTCTCCAAGTTTAAAGACAAAGTGGAAAGTCACGACACATTTTCCCTTGCCAGATCAGCGGGGGTTTGGCCAAATGTCAGGATAAGTGATATAAATCAATCAGGCGTCGCCTTCAGCAGGAGGTAACCCATACATTTTTAATAAGGGCTGTCTTGAAGATTGGCAGAGCCCTGGTGAATCACTTGCCAGATGGATTGCTTAGTCTGAGGCCAAATCAAACACAGAATCAATGGATGATGGAGAAGAGCCTCTCTGAATGGAGGACAGAAAATTTCCTGCAGGGTGGAGCTGGGCTCTTTTATGGTTTTGCGGCATGTGAGGCTGACATGACGAGCAGGTTGCTACTGTCATGCTTGTTCAGTAAGAAGGAATCATTACTGTGTAATTACCTCTGCATGTCACAATCTTAGGTGAGAAAAACACAAATAAGAAGAGTGAAGAGTCAATATTATAATGAACCTCCAGCCCACCAATGCCATGATTCTACAGCATTTAACAACAACAATCAATGGACATCTAGTAAATCATTGCATTATTGAAAAAGCAGTGTAACAAATGGTCCAGAATGACACTCTTTATATAAGAAAGTATGATTTTTATCATTTATATTAACAAAAGGCACTTGTTGTTGAGCTAAAAAACACTTTGATCAGATTTCAGCTGAGGAAAGAAAAGCAAATCAGAATAAAACTAAAGTGTATTGCAACAGTATTTCTGCTTTTTAGATATCTGTTGCCTAACAACAATAAAGTTCCACACAGTTTATTAGGATTTTTTACAGAAGACCAACACAAAGAAGAGCATAATTGTGAATTGGAAGGAAAAGGATACATCTTTGCACATATATTGATTCATGTTTTTGCCTAGTCTTTTCAATTGTGACAATGATTTTCCAAGTCTCTCACTGAGACTTTTATTTGGCTTTTATTGGATTTATTGCTCCTTCCATCTTTCCATCAACTATAATTAGCTACCACAAAATTAAAACAAAAGCTTCTAGTTAGATTCTGATCTAAAGATGCAAATTATTTTATTATTATATAAGGAAAATATCTACTTTTAAGGGTTAAAATGCAGCCTAACAGTTGTTCTATTTGAAGCAGTGGATTTGAATTTAAGTATCAAAATAAATGGAACTTGGAAAAAATTGTATACCACACTTTTCAGACATTCTTCTTTGTTTTTATCTTCTTAAAAAAATTGTGTCATGTTGTGTTCTTCCACTTTACAAATAAGTGTTGCTTTTTGTTGTCTATCGCATAAAATTCCATTAAAACATTTTGTAGTTTGTGGTGGAAAAAAAGAAAAAAGTTTGTTGACAAACCAGCTCATATTCCTGCAGAAGGTTGTTTGACTGACTGACGCACGTAACCGAACGCAGTCAACTCGCTGAGTCACTTTCTCTGGCCGTCTGCACCTGTCGGGCCCGGTCTGCTCACCCGAAGCTCATGACGATTTCCACGTCCCGTTTAGCTCCTGAATACGAATTTACCCGTCTGTTTCTGTCGTCTGCGTGTGACACAGGTAACATGTTGGAGTGGTGTCTACCCAAAGACATGGACCTGGAGGGAGTGGAGTTCAAAGCCATCGCCAGCGGCTCCCACCGAGTCAGCACGGACTTCATGTGAGTGGCTCTGTTTGCAGGCAAACAAACAGAGTAAGCCAGCTTCAAATATTAGAATGCGGCCCCAGAACTCCCCCCCCACCTCCCGTGCTGGCAAAGTGCTGTCTGGCGCAGCCATCTGGCAATGCCTTCGCTTCTCCCTGACTCACTGCCTCATCTTCCAACCCCACATCTTTCCTCCTTCTGCAGCTACTTCCGGAAAGGCCGCTACTTTGGCCTCGCCTGCTTCGCCAACATGGCGGTGGAGAACACTGAGGAGAGGGGGGCCCGGATGAAGTCGGTGGGGATCCTGTCTCCGTCCTACACGCTGCTCTACCGCTACATGAGCTTCCTGGAACACCAGGTCAGGTAAGGAGGACCGTCTTTAACTTCAAACTCTCCAAAAGCAGCAGCTTCTGGCTTCAACAAAAGTCTTATGGTAGAGATCAACGTTGTGACACGGCTGTTGCGCTATCATGATTACATTAAAACTGCTGACTCACTTTCTAATTATGACTGAATTGTAACCACAAACTTGTCTTTCACTTGGCTGTGCTTGTAGGAGACGCCTTAAGTACACATTCACACCTGGAAACCCGAGCTGGTCTGCTTGCTGAAGAGTTGTGCTGAGATCAGCTGGGATTAAAAGTCTTAATGTAGGGCATTAGGGTGGCTTTAGTGTCTAGTCAAAACATTCACACTATTAACTTCAGTGTGTTTTACTGGGATTTTATTTGTCAGACCATCACAAGGCAGGTTATATTTATGATGTGGGAGGAGAACGGTGCTTTAAAGTTATTCACTAAAAACTGAGGTGTGCAATTATATTCAACTAAAACCCCTTTAATCCTTTCAATCAAAACTGAGTGCCTCTAGAAGTCATACATTTTGCGAAGACAGAGGAACACATCAAATAGGTCAGGAATAAAATGTTGTTCTAGGACAATTATTAATCATTTTCTGGTAAGACAAAAAAAAAGACTGTTCTAATGGTTTAACATGGTGGTGGTAGCATCATAATGTGGGAAAGTTTTTATCTCTGTTGGAAGTTGCAAAAGATTTTAGATTGGGGCAGAGTTTGGTAAACTGTAGTTTACCAAACGGAATAGTTGATCAAATTAGCAATCATTAAATTTTTAAAAATTAGATGGCCCAAAGTGGAAATTTTGGTGTATTTTTTCAAAGGACAAAAATAACAATATTTTATGTAAGTAGCAAAAAATAACAAAATCAACCAAAATATGTATTTTTTTCAAATCGGTTTCTTTCAATGTAAAAACTTACGAAACTTGAACAAAAACTGCAGCTGTGTCTTTGTCTGGTGAAGTTTTGGTTAAAACATGTTTGTTCTTCATTCAGTGAAGAGAATCCAGAGATTTTACCCAAAGAGTAAAGTGTAGTAAAAAATACTCCTAAAAGTAAATTTTTTCGAAAAAATTAATCAAGTAAAGGTAATTGAGTAAATGTGACTAGTTGCTACCCAACTCTGAAATTAACTCCCGATAAATTGAGAGAAATCAAGTTTAAAGCTACCAGGAGCCCATGTTGTCACATTCCAAAAAAAGAAAAAAGAAACTAAAAGACTTTATGAAACTGCATTTTGGAGCAATTACTGCTTCAAAGTCTCACCTCAGAGAAGCAACAATATGAATTTATTGCCATTCATTCACTTTGTTGACAAAACCCTTTGAAGCCTGTCTATCATTTTCACTTCTATTTCACTAAAATGCATCATGTTATCTCATAAAGTTCCAACAAAGTACATTCAAGTTTGTGGTTGTAATGTAACAGAAAATTACAAGATGTATAAATACATAGGTATTTTTACAAAGATGATAAATAACATTTATATCTTTCCTTGAATGAACTGATTCTAAAAGCATCAGTATTTCAGTCTTTTTACATTTTGATCTAGACAAAAGGGAATAAAAGCCCCTTCAGATGACTTTCTACTTCTGCTTTCTTTAGACTCTCAATGCCAGACTCACACTTCCTTTTCTCAGTTGAACACACCGCTCTCTCCGCATTCAACTTCTCTTCTCTCTCTCTCTTTCTTCTTGCACAGTTCCCACACTGCGGCCTCCAGTCATGCAGCGCTCATGCTCATCATTCCCCCACATATCTCTCTCCAGATTCCCCCATCTGACGGCTGCTCTGGTAGTCGTCTCTCCTTGTACAAAGGGCGTGCTGTTGGTCACGGGGTGACTCAAACGTTAAGGAATTTCTCTGGTTTCTTCTCTCTTCCTGACAGTTGAGAGCTGAAATCCTATTTTGCTCTTAGAGTATTTATGGGGAAGTATGGCAACAGTCGGACAAAGGACGAGTAAAGGAACTTAGGTAACTGTTTGGAAATGTTTGGTGTGAGAGAGAACTACGCAAGACTGGCGCAAAGGGAGGGCATGTAGGAAACAGTGAGGCAGTGGTGAGGTGTGCGGTAAGGGCTTGAGATGCATTAAGGATTTTTTCCCCCATATATTTTAAGAGACTGTCCAAGAAATGGCCACAAAGTTTCTTTGTAAATTTAAATATCTGAGATCTGGGTTTTTTTTATCATTTAAAGTAACTTAACTTAACTGCAATAACAGGAATGTTTTCAGTCCTGATTTAAAGTCACCATCAGTTTCTCTCCACATCTAAGGCGTTTTTGGAGCCCAGCAAGTTAAATGCAGTCTTCAAACTTTTAATTCTGGTCACTGGAATATGGAAAAGCCACCATTACAAAAGTTGAAACTATTGGAAATAAAAGTGTGCACAATTTTTTCTTTCTGTCGTTTTTTGACAGGCAGCCTCTTGAGACCTCTAACCTTCTGTTTTCTAGGGCCAAAAACAATGAATCTCTATTGTGTATTAGGCTGTAGTGACCTCTGACTCAGCTAGTCTGTAAGGTTTCATCTGGCTCAGTGACTGTTGTCATGTGGTAAATGCTATGCATTACTTATGGTAAGAGATGCCGTAACACACTATAGCATGATATAGGAAGAGCAAACAGATTTGAAATAAAACGGACAGAGTATGAAGCCTTGAGGAACACCACATGTGAGGTTTAGTAAAATAAAAACAGAAGTTTTTAGGCAGTATTATACATTTATAAACTTTTTTTTTTTGCTTCTAAAAGGATTTTACATGTCTTATATGTTTTTGCTGTTCTTATGTAAATCAGATTTTACATATTTTAGGGGTTTTGTCATTTCTCTTCGCTGTGGCCGGATATTTTTCCCAGCCTGACTTTCATCCCGTCAGTCTGTTGTTACCCAACGACGGTTTCCAGGTCACAGACAAAATTCATTTGTGTAATTAAGTCCTGCGGCTGACGCGCTCATTTGCTTCACAATGCTCCTGCAATAATTAGCGAATCTTAACCCGCCGTTTTCCGGTTTTAATTTTCCTGTGACAATGTTTTTGTTACTGTCTTCAGTTTGTTGTCGTTGTTCGGCGATGCGGAGGTGGAACGTCGTGCTTTTTGTCAGCCGCAGTCAGAACAGCTTTGCTCCAGGACCTGAAGCCATCTGTCCACACACTGATTAGTTCTCTCGTTTTTAGACAGTTTCCAGCGCTGAGTCGGAATAACACGGGCAGTATGTGGATTTGATTTGTGATTCAGCTCATTATACTGAACGTGCACCACCCACAAATATTTGCCCGTCGCTGTAAAAGCTTCAGAGTTTATATTTATTATAATTTTTCCAGTCTAGACCTCTCTTGATGCCATTTCTTCTCCTTTCCACAGGCTCCAGCTTCAGTCCCCGGGACACTACTCACCCCTGGAGGCCTTTTATGAGGACAAGAGGGCGCTACTGCCCCCCAGTGGAGAGGATGTTGTAACTGCATTCCCAGCCAACGCATGGGGAGCTGCGATTAACCACAGCATGCACCCTGAGATGAAGGTAGGAGAGATCTTCACATTTCTAGGACAATAAAATGGTTTACCGTACATTTTGTTTTCATATGATGCATCTTTCCATGTGTTTCAGTAGTATCTGCCTGTGTTTATGTTTGGGATAGATCACTCATCCAGCAGGCTGCATGTCCCAGTTCATCCGCTTCTTCGGGGAACAGATTATGGTCCTTTGGAAACTGGCTCTCCTCCGAAGGCGGATCCTCATCTTCTCTCCTCCGCCCGTGGGTGTGGTCTGCTACAGAGGTGGGAAACGTTCTGATAAAACGTCCCACACTATCGAAAGGTGCGTCAATTCTTCTGTTTCCCGTCCTCCATCAGTGTACTGCTGCTGTTGCCTGGCCAACATCTCCATCCCCGGTGTCGGCTTGTCAGTACCCGAGTTCCGGCCTTTCTTCTACGTTAACGTCGCCGACATCAGCGCCCTGGAAAACGAGCTTTCCTATGTAGCATGTGAGTGGATTCCCAAAACGTTTCGCACCAAACGAGGAAGTTGATGGTAACCGGGCACGGGACATGTTTGCATGTTCAGGTACGACTGAGAAGATCTTTGAGGAGAAGAAAGATCTGTATGATGTGTATGTTGATAATCAGAATGTGAAGACCTACAGAGACGGGCTGAAGCCTCTGCTGCGCCTCAGCGCCGCCGACAGAGAGAAGTATCGCAAGCTCACCGAGCAGAGGTAGGAGACCGGAGTTACACAATGAAATTGTGCAATTATACAACCGCGCATGTTTGAAAAGCAGAAGTGGAGCCTCCTGCACAAATAACTAGAATGCAGAAAGTAGCTTCTGAATAGTAAGTCATCAACAAAATAGCCGTAAAACCAGCTGACCAAAAATGCTGGAGCTCCACTTTGGTTGCTAGGTGACAGCGCGGTTCACATCGAATGTGACTCCACATTCCAGACTTTTTTGAAACGTCTCGTTTTCCAGACACCAAGAAACATTAACTTATTGCCAAAAAAGAACGGCTGAGTGTTTTTTTTAAAAAATTGCTTTGAGACCCGAATGGAAATATAAGAACGTGCAGAAAGTAGATTTTGCATAAAAGCGGTATGAATACTTTTGCAAGGCGCTGTATTTTCTTAGGACCTTGCCTCAAGGAAGGGTTTGTTGTAGTGAGACCATAAACAATTAAAAGTGTCTGTGTCTGTAGGCAGATGTTGCTGTATTCCCAGGAGGAAAATGGAGACTGTGTGTCCAGCGAGGAGGATCTTTTTATTTTGTAAGTACATCATAAATGTTTATTAGCCGTTTTTTAAATTACAATCCTGGATGCTTGTTTCCATTACAACAAACACAAATCAGTGTTTCTGACCAACAGAGCAAAACTAACCAAGGGGAAAAACAGAGAACAGTGTTTAAAAAAGTGAAAGGTTCAGGGAAATTCTCGTTTTGTTTTACTTCTGAAGGTTTTTCCTGGAGCAGAACAACAGGATTTTCCAGACTCTGAGCGAGGTGGCAGGGAGCCCGGATCCCACCGTCACCCAGGACAGCGTGAGGGCCATGGGTCTGGATCCCCATGGAGACAGACTCTTCCTGCTCCACCTGCTGGAAATCTACGGCTATGACAGTCTGCTGGTTTCAGAGCAGCTGTGCTGCAGCTGAGTGTTTTTATTGTTTTTTTTCTCTGTCCGTCATCACTGCTGGTTTAACACAGGGGGCCTATCTGCCTCTGATTGCTGCACCACTGGCTTTGGGACACTGTTGAAGGCGCTATTCTGTAATGTTTGGTCTACTGAGGGTCTCCTCCATGACAGCCAGATTGTCTGAACTCAGTGGTACCGACAAAAACGTGGTAAATTCTACTTAGCAGAGCTTTGTGGAGATTTCCATTCAGCCATTGTGTTTGATATCAATACTGAGCCATGTTTTTTCCCCCCAGACTGTATAAACATTTGACTAGATAAACGAAAACTGAACCGCACAAACGTATTAAGCCAGCAAGTTTTACAGTACGAAAGGTAACTAGAGGTGGGCTTCCTGTAAATAAGGCTGACTTGTCTATGATCTGCGTGTCAGTGTATGTGTGTGATATCAGGTCTGAATCTCTGCAGTGTTGCACTTCATGTACCGTGTGCTGGATTGTAAAGAGACACTTTTTTGCCCAGGTGATCCAAATTAGGGCTCAAGGTCTTTCGCCGACACGTCAAACTGCCTTCGCCTTCACCAAGTACGTCTGTAACATCACCAATCAAGTGACATTTAGTGACACAACGTATGTCTGAGAGGAGAACGTTTTAAAGACACACAGGCAGGTTGGTTCTAGAGATGTGCTGATGTTTATTTTTGCACTTTTAGACATCAGGAGTCAAGCTTTGAGATGAAATGGCCAATTTAGCTCCATTAGGAAGAATAATTTTGTCATTGACCAAAAAAAAGGATTTTCAGAGCAAAAACAAAAAGCACTGAAAGCATCTGTTTCTATTGCAATGTAATGGAAAAAGTAGACTATTTGAATGGAGCTGCCGAGATTTATGTAGCTCAACAGCTCCCTCTGGCTTCTATTAGATGTATTGCACGATTAAGATCCAAGCTGTTCGACCTCTTAGCTTCTCCGTTACTGTTCTTTTCCATTGGCGTTTTCAGTTACTTAGAGGTAACTGTTTATTCTGCATAAAGAATATAAAATGACAGCTAATAAATGTGATTTTATATCAACCCCAGTGAGAATTTGTGGGGGCTGGGGGGGTAGTTACTGCAGCTTCTTTTGCGCTACAAATAATCTGTAATAATATACAGTGCCTTGCAAAATTAGGTGTACTCCTTAAGCGTTTCCACATTTTTGTCACATTACAACCAGAAACCTCAATGTAGTTTATAAGTATTTTTATGTATTAGCTTCTTTGCAGGGTTAACACAATATCAGTCAGGATGAATGTGAGTTTTACCACAGATTTCCATATAGATTCACATCTGGAGTTTGACTAGCCCTCCCCAATGAATGAATACAATTGATCTGCATTTAGCTCAATTGATTAAAAAGAAACAAAGAAAAGGCAGACATTATTTTGGAACAAACCATTACCTGTCTGGTGTATTCCTTACTGCTTGAAACAAATAGAGGTATTCTGGATGCCCTGGATTTTATTTTGATTTATTTAAATGGAGGACTTAATGAAATACTTGCCACATGTTTCAGGTTTTGCTAGTGTGTGTAGCATACATAAAATTAGACAACACACAGAATTATGTGGCTAAAATGTGAAAATGTTTAAGGTGTATGAAACACAGCTTTTAGCACATTTTACTTTTGGTGACTTTTAAAGGTCAATATGCATAGTTCTAGAAATCACTCAAACCCCCTCAAAATGTGTTTCAGAATAATCACCTGTAGACAGTAAGATAACCCAGAGCTTTTAGCTTTTAGAGCTTTTAGAGCTTTTGAGATCCAGAGGTCTAACTCAATGATTCTTTTTCTATTTTAGTTTTATCTGTAAGATATTAAATGTCAACCTAAATGTGTTTTTATGTAAAGAAATGGGATCAGCTGAATGTGTTTTATACAGCGACATTGATCTCCCTGAGCCTCCATGTATATCAAGCCCACACACCTGTACACTGTAAGAAAACATTTCCACGTCTCGCCAACTACAGCTACTTGTACAAAGCAGAAGCAAACATCTTTGTAGTTAAGGATAGTCTGAGTCATGTTAAAAACACCTTTGCTTTATTTATTTTCACCATCAATCGTGTCAGAAATAAAGTGCACAACCACTTTTAATAAAAGTTCTTCTCTTGCTCTTATTTCAAATATTCCTTTATCTGTTAATGTCCATGCTTTTAAGATTGTTTTCCCACAGTGAGGATTTTCTGTTTCCATGGATCACAACCTTCCCATCCCGGCCAGTTTAAGTACGGTCAACCAGTTCTGTTTCACATCCAGATCGTCGCAGGAGAACACGTGGCTGGTGTTGGACTGTTTGAGACTGAAATGGTTCTGATCCTGCAGCTCCTCGATCACACAGCTGAGTAACGGTACGGTGAGCCGGGGCTTCTCATCCTGGACACAAGGGAGGGAAAGAAAGGACCAACAATGGCTGTCACTATAGAACAAATATCAAATAGAATAACCACTAACATTTGGCAAAATTCCTCATACTGGAGTGTCTAAGCTGCACAAACTTGCAGCAAAAAAGTTTAAGTAGTAGAAACTGAGTGAAATAAAATAGTGAATATATTTGAAAATTGCATTCACTTTGAACATTCTACTGTGAATGTCTGAGGATTTTCTAGAACATTTACAGACTCAAATCAGGCTCCTGGGAAAATAAATGAGCTTTTCTACTTCTACAGTCAGATAAATTGAAATAATCCACAGCAGTGATGTGTTCAGTTGTCTATTGATTAGAATCTACTCAAGTCCAGAATTATTTATACCCCTAACATATTACGATTTAAAGTAATATTTTCATTTTACAACATCTTTCTTCTGATTGAATGTCCTAACCATAGCAACAACATGAAGGTCTTTGACTGTAATACCAATGTTTGGTTTTTTTACTAATTATTGAGAAAGATCTAATGATCATAAATAAATCTACATATCTCTGGAAAGACAGTCTCCTACAAGCTTAGAGTTTTGTTTAGTGCTGTGACATTTTGGTTATAATAGTGACTGATTTGGCAAATAAACGATCAAAGATCATGTTTTTCTAGTTGATGGCACCTTCCTTATCACAATAATATAATCAAACTATAAAAATGTCAACACCAGCTGTTCATTACTATTGTAGAAAAACATCTTTTTCTACCAGCCGCTGCACACTACTAATTCAGCACTTTGAAATAGTTGTGTGCAGCGGCTGGTGCCCTTAATTTACTGTGCAATATTTCAAACACACATAATACAACATCTTTTTTAAAAATCCTTAAAATGAATTCATCTTTTAGTAGCAAAAGATAAAAGTAGAAAGTGTGTAATGGCAGATAAACGTCTTTTCAGCATCTCTCTGTTGCATTTGTAAATATTCTACAAGACATCTCATTAAAAACAATTACCTTTTTCAAAAGTGATTTGTACTTCATCTATAGTGACAATAAATAAACAAAAGATTATATACAGATAAATTGATGGATCATTACCTGTGGATTGTTGTACATATGGAAAAATGGAGGATGAGTCCCACTGAGAACGCACCACACTTCTTGCCAAATCGTGGAGTTGTCCCCATACTGTAGGAACCCACTCAGAACACAGTCCATTGATCCTGGATATGCTTCACACTGGGATAAAATCCAAAACAAAACTCACATCAGAATGTTGCAGGATTTTCTTTCAATAATCTAGTAACATAAATTCTGCAGCTGCAGCTAGACTGGGAAAATTTAAAGCAGAAAAAAACGCAACATCGTACCTCCAACGTTCTTCTCTTTTTTCGCTCCATCCTCTCGGCTCTCTGGCCAGCCAGGACGGAGTAACAAGTTTTGCACACTTTGTTCAGCCTGTTGCCGTCGTACTCTAAAGCCACTTTATTGTCTGAACACTTCCAACACACCACCTGGGGGGAGAGCAGACACCATCACCTGTGAACTAACCTTGTGTTGCGTTCTGTTTCGTACAGTACAAAGCGTCCGGGTCCTCACGTAGCCACAGGCACGACAGTGATGTCTTCTCCTGGTGAGTGCATTGAAAGGCTCCTGGCATGTCATACACACGGTCACCTCATTGTCTCTGATCCAGCGAGGGGCTCGTCGGCCAAGTTCCTGTACAACAGTTGTGTAACTTAGTGGTTTTTTTTGTTTTTTTTTTCAATCTTACACAAGGACCAGTTTGTGACTGAAATTTTCAAGAAAGTATGTGATCCAACCTACAGTTTCTTCTGTAGGTTCTTTAGAAGCCAATTTGAAGGTTTCGTTTTTTTTCTGAAACACATCAATGGCTTCCTGAATCGCCTGGAGATAGAGTACAAATTAGAAGTCTTTCTGTGACTTCAGTAGCAGTTAATGTGCTGCAGCTAAACAACAATACCTTTATCCAGTCGTCTCGCTCCTGCTCAGAGCTTGTAAAGAAAGTTAAAAAAAACCAACTGATTACATTTAAATTGAATGCAACATGTGAAGTGCTTATGGAAAATCTACTGCTTGAATTTAATTGCTAAGGCTGCAGGGCACTCATTTTACTTTGTGCATGTCTTTGAAAGTAACAGTCTGCATAATGCCTGTCCATTAAAATCCATTCAGATACATCCTGTATGAATCAGAAACTTTAACACTTTAGAACATACAAAGAGCTGTGGACTTCAGTTGTTACAAAATGCTGTGAACCTACCTGGCCTGTAGCTCCAGAGTCTTTTCCTTGCCAGAGACCTGGAAAGTGTATGAGTGGTCTTCATTGGTAGTCTGTTGCGTTTGCATGCCATCCACGCCAATCCTGCAGCGGACAGTAAACCGCTGACCAACCAGGCTGAACTTTGCGCAACAGCACAGCAAGAAGTTGTTAAACTGTGTACACAAAATACTAACGTTAGTTTTAGTGTGGCGAACACTGGAGGAGATTTTTCTGCACACAACTGACCAAGAACAGATGTCTCTCCATAGCTGACGTGTTCCTGGCAGCGAGTTTCAGCAGGTGACCTTCTTTGAGAAATTCATTAGCTGGGTTGACCACTTCTTCTTCTCCAACCATCTCATAAATCTCCAGAAGCCGTTTCAGGTTCTCCTACGATGAAACAAACATAGACTGAATTGGTCTGCTTAAAAACCCCTCAATACCATGCTTATGTTGTTCCAAAAGTCTATAAAATAAAATGAAAATATTGACGTAGTGAAAACCGTTAACATTAGCTTGAATCAGAACGGTATCAAAAGTTATGTGTCTACGCACGGCTTTGTGGATGGCGCTGTTTGAGTGAATTGCTGCCATAGAAATAGCCTCCAAGGATTCTATGGGGAAAAAAGTAAAACAAGAATCTCAAACACTTTCAAAACTGCGTTAGGAAAACTAGCAATAGTTACAGTATAAATAGCATCTTCCATACTTTTTTGAATCCCTGGCAACAATGTGTAATTTAATCTTATACTTCAATAGCATAACCTCATATAAAAAATAGAAAAATGCTACAAAGTATCTTCCAGCCTTTGGCCTGTAATGGTTGACAGGAAGACTTGGTAGCTCCCAAGGCATGTTTTTTGTTCATTTTCATCAGTTTATGTCTTGTGGTTTGGTGCAAAATCACTTACTATTAGAAAGCTCATAATCTGGGTCATCTTCAGGAAGCTTCTTCAAGTAATCCTTCAGTAGCATCTCATAGCGTGGAACCCTCTGGACTGGTTCCAGCATGTGGTGCTGCAGGGTGAGGTTGCCGCACAATTCCTGACTCTAACAGCACAAACACAACACCATTGATCAGATCTAGGTGAGACACATGGAGACGTACAAATACAACCCTGTTCTGGTGAGTGTTTCTCGCCTGGATGTCATGGAGGATGTTTCTGAAGGCAGACGAGCGTTCGGTCCAGGTTCTGACCAGTTCTATGGCTCGGTCAAAGTTCCTGATGTAGTCAGCATACATCCTCAGGAAGGGTGCGTGCTGCAGGAGAGCTTTACCCAAACCAGGGCTTTCATGCCTTCATTGAAATGTAGCAGAAAATATTTTTAATGCCTCACACAATTTCTGTTCTAAGGACATTTTATGTTCATAAAAAACCCAACAACACAAACGTTGCTATTTTGGCCAGGGCTGACTGTGCAACGTCATGTATTCTCTAGTCAGGTATAAAATGGTTCCCCCTTTAATAAAAGATTAAGTAGCAATACCACTAAGGAAGTTCTCTAAGTAATTAGAACAAAGACTCACCAGTGCATGATGCAGTTTTCCAGATCAGGCAGTAGAAACTGGCTGTGGAATGAGTAGATCGAAGATATGTTGGAGAAGATATTTTTTATGACGTCAGGAGGAAATGAGCCGCGATCAGCTTCTTGTGTAAGCCGTAAGCAGAAGACCTGCGCAGAGAGTTAAGAAGCCAAGGTCACACAGCAATGTTCATTATCATTTTTACAACTTCTCTTTTTAATTGTGCTCAGATTTGTAGTGGATGGTTGCATTTATTCATTTCCATAAAGGAAATGAAACCAGCAGTGCTCAAGCCATCTGTCCAACCTTGTTAACTTCAGTGTAGCTCATTCATGTGTGCTGCAAAGATTAGTTTTGTCCGTCCTCTGTCACCAAAAAGTGACCACATATTAATTTACCACATTCTTATAGCACTTCACCAAACTTTTAAAATGCATTAGTTTTATTTCTGTTAATTTGTTTTTATAAGATAAAAAAAAACTAAACAAAAAGAAAACAGAAAGTTCTAGTTACCTGGTCGACAAGGTGGAGGCGGGCCACATACGTCCTCTCTGTCTGCAGGAGCTCATTAGCTATCCTGTATAGTTTCTGTTCTTTGTCATCTTCACTTTTTGACTCACTTCCTCCACTTTCGTTCATCATCTTCTCCTCATCTTCCTCGTTATTGTCAGGTTGTGAAACCAGGCGGCAGCTCTCTTCTCTTGCGGTCGCTTTATTCCACTCACAGGAATACCTGCTAGCACGTCCTCTGAGTGCCTTGCCTTCATCCATTAGGCTTTCTGTTGACTCTACTCTCTCCTGTATTTTGCCATTTTGTTGTCCTGGGGAAAGTTCATTGCTCTTACTGCAAAGACGGTCTTCATCTGTGGTACTTGGCTTACAGGTAGCTGGAGCCTTGGTGTTGACGCCATGCACATTGCAGTTAGCTGATTTTAGAGGAGACCAGACAGCTTCTTTCGGAGGAATCCTGCATGGAAGGCATTTTTTTTTTTTTTTTTTAGAAATTATCTTCATGGATAAAAGTAAAAAAAAAAAAAAATATATATATATATATATATATATATATATATATATATTTATATATACACATTGGCACCTCCTACCTGGTTTCATCCATGTAGGCAATTAGATTAGGCATGCTTAAAGATTTTTCTGCCTTCTTTTCTCGTTTCTCCAGCTTCTCACTTGAGATTCTGTGCAGGCCCAGCCACGACGTGGAGCTCTTGGCAGGGCTAAAGCTGCCCATCTTCTTCTGAACGGGGCTCGGGGTACTCAGCTTTGCCATGAGAGGGCTACAGTTTCTTGGGGACAGCCTAGCAGGGCCGTGGCCCGTTTCCCCCAGTGGACTACGACCCTGAGTGCTTATCTTAGCCGGAGTTGGAGATCTTGAAACTAAACAGCTTGAAGGGTTTGGAACTCCCTGAGCCAGCCTGGGCTGTTCTGCAGACACTGGATTCAAGAAGTTGCCTCCTCCAACTCTGACTGGACTGGGAGACCCTTGACAAGTCTGTGGGCTAACACAGGAAATGCAGATTCTACAGCCTCTGTCGGTTGAGTCATTTCCTTGTTGAGGTTTTACTGAGTCTAAAGTAGGATGGCAGGCTTGATCGTGCCCAGTCTTCTGCAACCTCTGAAGGTGAGCTGGTTTAGGAGTCGCTATAAAGACAGAAGGTTCGGTGGGAAAATGTTTTATCATTGCATTGTAAAAAACCCCCCCAAAAAACTGAATTTCCATCAACTAAAACACACAAGCATCAGACGAAGAGGTTCATATTTTTTGAGCTTACCTAGAGACTTGAAAGGAGATCTCTTTGATTTCCTGTTTTCATAATCCTCATTCGTATTAGGTTCAGGGTTTGGTTTTGTTCCAGAGAAAGTGTCGCGAGCACGGCCGCAGCTGTAAGCGCCGCACGCTCCACTGTCCACATCTAAAAGAAAAACAACCGTTATCTCCAAAGTGAAAGTACAATATTATTCAGTGCTTATTTGGTGTGTGATAACATTTTAAAACTCTTAACAGTTAAATGATGTGTTACTACATAGAAGCGTTACTAAAACCACATGTCTACTAATTAATGAGGTAATAAAAGCTTTTATATATATATATATATATATATATATATATATATATATATATATATATATATATAGGACTATGACAACATATATACAACAAAAAAAAAAATGCTACCAGTCTCTATTCAATATATGAAACTGATGTTGTATTGTACAGCAAAAAATAAGCACCAAATACTTTAGTTAAATTACCTCCTGCTACTGGTCTACAATTGTCTACAATTAACCCAGGAAAGATTCTTAGAAGCATTAGAAACACGTCCACTGTAATAAAAAACAAACAAACAAACAATTTGCAGCATAATCAAACTTGTTACATTTAGACTTTATAGCCAATTGTTTTCCTACCTTCATTTACATCCAAGTTGGAGCCAGATTAGCCCTTGTTTGTAGGAAAGTTGATCTATCTGTGCTTATGTGAGGCTGATTTGTTGGTCACGTGAAGAGGGCTAAAGTCTGCTGCTTTCTCAATGCAAAACTTCAGTTTTTTCACTTCTGCTTAACTGTTTGAGGGAAACCTTTGGCAGACTTACATACTCTGCCACCGCTGCTGCTGCTGCTGTCTCCATAGCAACAGCGCAAAGACATGCACAGTTTGTATAAGACGTTCTCAAACTCACAAAGGATAAATGAACTTTTAAATAATTAAGATGAATCGGATGCATTTCTGGCTCTATATGATATAGATTTCAGTGTAAATACAAATGATGAATAATCCTAGGACTGCTATTTCAGACACTGCAAGATACAGTTCCAGACAGAAGCTCCCCATTGGCATAAATATCAACTTTTGGACTTTCAAAGGTGAATTTCACTGTCCCTTTAAGATTGAGCCATTTCGTCAAAACCAATCAACCCTGTCAGGAAACGGCAGTGATGTCGTCATTCTGCATGCAGTGATATGGTGGTGATGTTGGTAGGAGTTTGCCCTGCAATCTGCGGGTTGCTGGTTCAATTCTCTTTATGTCGACCTCTGACCGAGGTCCAAAATCAGTTCAGGCAGGTTAGAATGCATCAATGGTCATAGTTTACCACCTATATATTTTTGAAACAATTTCTAAGGTCCAATTTGAACTAGTCATGAAGTGATTCACAAATTAGCATGTTGAAAGTGCTGCCACCCATCATTATTTTTATTCTTTCCTGTCGTATCTGCTCACATAAACTGTACTTTTACCATGACTAATTTCCATAAACAACTGCTTAATACCTTCAAACAGAAAACTGAAACTTTGGCTGAAAAACGATTCATTTAGATTATTTTTTGAAACCGCATGTAGTCATACATTTGGCTTGAATTGTATGGATTCTGTTGCTTCTGTCTAAAACTTTTACACCTTGATCTACTGTGTCGCCGCTTGGATGGGACGTTTGTCTGTTTCCTCCTAACATTTATCAGAGTATGGACTGTACTGTTGGATCCTCCGTCTAGCAGTACCAATGAAGCAGGCAGCCTTTAAAAAAACAGTTCTTCCTCACTGAGAGAACAGAAATTGCTTTGTATGAGAATGTTGGTCTGTGTGGACTAAAGAAATAGTTTATGTAGAGACACACAAGCAACGTCTGGGCTTATTCAGTCGATGTGAAATAACACCCTTGTCCAACAAAGTCACCAAGTGTGCCTAGTCTAGTGCATACATGCACAAACTGATGCTCTAACTCGCAGTCCTGGTCACCTCTTAGTAGCTTATGCTCCCTCCACAAACAGCACATTACTTTTAACTTTTGAAAGTGCATCTGAATGCACACTCCATAGATTAGTTGTTTTGTTTTTTTTTTAAAAGAAAGCTGTATGAAACCAAGTTAACATTTCAGTCTTCAATCAGTGTTGATGCAAATAGCATACCATATAGCCTGGGTGCATTTTTGTGGTCAACTGTGTTATGTTTTATGATCTTTCATATATCTTTTAGCATCTCTTCAGTCAAAAATTTTTTCTAGACCAAATTGCTTTGCTTAAAAATAAATAATAGGATTAATGTTTCTGACTCAAGCTCAATGCTCTTGCATAACAAAGTAAGAGGGGGTAAAAAAAGCAACTGAGCCTTTAATAGCTAAAGTGGGATTTCAGGAATAATCATTTTGATTTCTACAGCACACCTTAAAATAGCATTTTCTGTATTCAAGAAACAGGTCGAGCATAAAATTAATGTAACTGTTAATTGGCAGATACAATAAGAAAGAAAGAAAGAAAGAAAGAAAGAAAGAAAGAAAGAAAGAAAGAAAGAAAGAAAGAAAGAAAGAAAGGAACAAACAAACAAAAACACTTGCTTGAGGTGGTTGGCAGGAAACCCTTTCTGTTCTTTATCAGAAAGCCACATAGTTCATTGACTGAATTTATCCAGAAGCGAGGGGTTATTTAAGAAAGCCTGTCTAAAAAGAAAAAAGCTCACCTGGGTCAAGGTCGTTTCCTGTCGCACCTTTGTTTTTCCGTCGGACTGCCACTCGTCTGAATTCCTCTGCCTCACGGGTCCCCGTTAGAGTCAAACTGTTTCTCTTCTTCAGGTCGAACATCGTCTCACCTGTATTTTCTTGTAGAAAAAACTGTGAAACTCCAACGAAACTTGACAACATGAACCAGACCATAGAGATGCTACCCGGCGCGCGCGTTTCTCGTTTCACCTGTACAATCATCGGCACCAGCTGTTGAGAAACCCCGCCCACTTATTTAAATAAGCGCGACCCTTTCTTCATTTTCTCTCTACAGCAAAGCGCTATCTAGAGAAAATGCATTAAGCCTATGAATAAGGTATTTCTGAAAAATTTTCTAATAGAATTTTTTTTCTTTTTAAATTATTATTATTATTTTAACAACAAGAGCCAATTAACATGGTAAACCCTAACTCTTGCATGAGCCGTTTCATCCCACTTACACCCAGTGGCCAACCAGTATAATTCACAAAAATGATTCCTCAAACCCACAACTGATAGCCCATAGACATAATAAAGATCTTTACTATGGCGCACTACCGCCACCAGCTGGTGAGGAGTGTGAATTTGGACTCTCAAATTTGCTTCAAAATCGAAAAAAAAGAAGCAAAAATGAATGAAAGAAGAAATTCTCCAAAGTAAACTTCTACATATTATTGAGCATGCATTTAAACATCTTCATATTCAAGAATAACACAAATCCGATGGCAGCAAGTTTTCTACAGCTTGTATTTGTGTCCAGTGAATGGGAAGTTGGTGTCGGCTTGTTCCTGGAATTAAATTTTATTTATTTTATTTTATTTTTTTTAAAATATAACTTAAAAAAAAAAAAAAAAAAAGTCATATTTTAAAAAATATAATTCATCTACGACTGAATTATATTTTTTTTAAAAATTAAATACAGAAAGAAACTTTAAAACACGGTTATGAATTTATAAGTTTATCAAACACAAAGTTTTTAATATTTTTTTTACTGTCAAAAAAGAATGCATATACATATTCTGGGCTGAAGGGGGAGGTCTTGTGCAAAAATTCACCCAATAACAGCCACTTATTATTTTCATTTTTTTAACCTCAAGAATGCTATTCATTAGGATATCTTATTGTATTATTATGTTTTACAAAGCCAAAATGTGTTTGTGTGTTTATTTTCTTTCTTTCTTTAGCTAAAAACAAAGCGAAGGAAAAATAAATAGATTTCAAGTGTAATTAATGTTCTCTTTTGTTTTTATCTCCAGCTGGATATGCAACAGTGTTACAAATGAGGTTACCGCTGAGGTTTTGTACTTCGGATGCAGTCTACCCTCCTACAGTCTAAACAAAATGAGGAGGGGAGCCCCGTGACTCTATGACGTCAACTGCGCTGCTTTCGTCACCCAGCTCGCTGTCTGACAGAGAGCTGAAAAAGAAAGAGAGGGCTCACTCTGTCATTAAATTACAGTTCTCGGGGGGGGGGGGAGGGGTTTCACATAAATGCATATATTTATTTATTTAGCCAACCTGTAAGTGGTAGTAAATATCAAAATGCAAGTCATTGTTCGTAAAACTGTTGATGGAGGAAAAATCTTGTGATAAAAAGGAACAATAGACATGTTATTTGTCATGTACACGTTTTACATATAGCACAATAAATAGGTCAAACACAAAGTTAAGTAATTTCTGATATTTGCTCAATCAGTGATGTTCTAATTTATTGAACACAGCAAATGGTTATTATATTACATATCAGATTGCTTTTAACAGAAACAAAACAACAACAATAATAATAATAATAATAATAATAATAATAATAATAATAATAATAATAATAAAGTTGATAAACTTTTATTTTTAACGTCGGGACTGAAAACAGCGCATGCGTCCTCAACCCGCGCCCATTCAACTTCAGACCGGAAGCGGTTAAGAAATTTGTTGGCGGAGTAACTCCTCTGTCAAGAGCTTCCTATCTCTGGCTAATCATGAGTAGTAGCAGTCAGTTCCCTATAGTTAGGGAAGAACGTCCCTCTAGTTAATGTTTAACCGCAGAGGTCACTTCATAAACTGCTCTCCTTCAGCCGGTAGCATCCCCACAGGAGGAAGACTCAGGTAAGAACCCGGCCTTCCCTAGCATCTTCATGTTAGCTGAAATGTGGAGGTTAAAAGTAAACTCTTTTCTTCTTACTGAGCTAGTACAGCCGAGGTCGGGTCCACACCTGTAAGCGCGAGTATCAACGCGTTAAAATTGTTTAGAATTACTCGCATATGTCCCCTCAGTGACGTCACAGTGAGCTTTAAAACAATAATAATAATAACAACTGAGAGAAAATATGAATAAGTTCCAGGCTCTTAGTTGTTGGCGCGAACCACAAAACAACATATGCAGTAAAAACTATAAACAAAAAACTCTTCTAATGGACGTTTAATATGTCTGGAAACCATGAAACCTGGTAGAATCATATTACTGTCTATTTTTCCCTTTTATTTTATTTTATTTTTTTTTTACATCATAGAGCATACAGCTATAAATAGTAAAGCTGTCAGATTTCCCACTGCTGCTGCTTTGCTAAACCGCTTGCCTTTTCCTTTTATTGGCCACTCCTTCTAATTTTTATCTTGTCATGTTGACTTTCAGAACTGAAGATCCCAGGTAAAAGAATGAAGATCTTCCAGTTCAGAGTGATGACAGAGAGGAACAAACTGGATAGTTAAAAACAAATAATAGTAAAAAAAAGAACAGTGACTTCCTCTGTGCTGTATAAACCAGCCCTTCCCTTTCCATGGAGCCTGAAGAGGCGTCGGCTCAAGAGGATGCAGGCTCCAGGGTGATGCTCCGGGTAGAGCGGCCCGTCTATGATGAGGAGTTCCTCAGGGCTCAGCTCCTCCATCGCAAGCAGAACTCCACCTCCTTCCGTCAAAAACTCGCTGACAAGTTCAGGTGAGTCCAGCCTCTCAAAATTAGATTTTCAACCAGCAGTCTTATCCCAGGACTCAATACCAACGATTGCAGCGGTGTTGTAAATCCTTTGTATTTAATTTCTTTTGATAATTGAGCATTTTTAAGATATATCGTTACAGAAAGGTTCATATATTTAATCAAAAACAATAAGTACAGTGTAAAAGTAGTTGTTTACTTACAGATTTTTTTCTGTTTTTGCTTTTAGCTCTTAAACATTTCCAACTTAAGCATTAAATATCCAGAGAAAATACAAATAGGAGTGTCTAAAATGTAGATTTTTTTTTTAATTATTTGTTAAAATAAAATATATTTCTGAACCAACTCGACCCTGTGTGACGATTTAATTCCCTCTCAGAGGACATTGCTGTCACTTTGTCACCTTAAATTCAAACACATTTTGGCTTTTCCAGCGGGACAACGATGAAATTTGCACACCAGTAAGCAAGCCCATTTCTGATTGGTTCAGAAAGATTAAATAAAGAGTTTAGAGTGTCCTATTCCAAGTCTCGAATTCAATCTGATTCTGTTTCAAGCAGTCTGTTCATTCTTAGAAACCTTCCAATGTCAAAATGTATTTAATCTGAAACAACAGCGTGACATAAAGTGGAAGAAGTAAACTCTGTCACACGCACAATAAACAAATTCTTAAAAAATTGAATGAAACTCTATTTTTTTAAAAATTTTGATTCTGATCTGCATAACCAGTTGAATCTTGTGGAAACATTACATCCCAGGTGTATCTAAATAATTTTTTAAAAATTCGTAACGTTAATTTCATCCAGGTGCGTCCCATTGAGACAAAGTCCTATGTTCAAGAGATGAACATAGGACAAACAAAAATGAAAACATCAGAAGATACATATCAGCGTATCCTGCTGGGCAGGTTCAATCATCAAAAGCAAGATGAGATTTTATTGTGTTAAACATTGATAGAGATTTTTGCAGATGCTTAAATAAGCTTTTAAAAAGCCTCAGTAAAACCAAGCTGGACAACTTGAGAATTCTGCTGCAAAATGTTCCAAGCAGGTGAAACATCTCTAAAAGCATCAATTAGATCTGGCTCATCCTTTTTCTCTGTGTCTCTGGACAAAGAGTGGAAATTGGCTATGTAGCCAGTTTGCTTCAGATGGTGTAACGTTGGAAAAAGATGTTTAGCCACATAAAAAGTCAGGTCACACTATTGACAGAAGGAACAGCCTCTGCAAATAAGCCAATACTGCAATAAGGTGAATGGAATGCTATGTTAGTTGGCGTTTCCAAGTGTGCAGAGCTGATTGCGTGTACGGTACTTCTGATATTGCCGGCTTTATATATATATATATATATATATATATATATATATATATGTTAAAAAAAATGAGAGGAAGAGAGAGCGGTCGTTTGTTTACTAAGTGGTTCGGTTTGTGGTTGATGTGTAGCCACAAACCAATCTGTTGGTTCTTCAAAGGTCATTCTGTTGTTGTTGTTTTTTTTACTTGTGTATAATTCTCATTATTTCAAAGTCAGAACAAATAGCTTTTTATTTTATAGATTTAAGTTCGCTTCTTTAGGTGAACCACAATGTGCAGAGTGATAGTTGTAGAGGATTTATGTACAGGGCCAAGCAAACGTGTTTTCTCTCCCACAGTTTGTAAATTATTGTTATTATTTCAATTATTTACTGGAGACTTGCTATGCAAACAGATATGGAGCCGCGGGGAGAAAGTAATTACTAAACTTAATAACTGCTTGTTCCACTCCTGACAACAACAACTGCTGTCTAGTGTTTGAGATAACTTCCAGTGAGTCCCAGTGGAGGAATTACTGTTTTTGGTAGATTTGTTTCTATTCAGCCACAGAGTAACGGGGTTCAAACAAGATCTGGGCACAGACAAAAAGTTTCTCTTTTGTCTAGTCAGTCTACAGAACATCTGACCCGATGTTTTGGGGATCGCTGGGATGTTTTTTTGGCAAAAGTGAAACAGGTCTTTGCACTGATTTTGCGCTTGGAACTTTCTTATGGAGCCATTTTTGCCGAGTCTCTCGTCCTTATTGTTGTCTAATGAACTCTGACCTCTAATTCCGGGTTCTTTTGTACCTTCTTAGAAAAGTTGCTGATGTCCTCTTGAGATGATTCTGGCCAATTTTTTAGTCAATTTTGAGGAGATGTTCATGGCATTGGTTCTCATTTCTTCAGATTGATGGTTTTTGAGGTCTTTTTGCTTTAAGCCTGTCATTCTGAGCACTAAATCAATGATAAATTATAAATTAAAACTAGTTCCATTTGCACGACTGTTTGTTTCTCTTGTGTCGTTGTCTCCACCAAAGAGCGGATGACAAAAAGCTTCAGTCTAGTCTCAACCGGAGCCTTTTTTGAAGCACAAATGTCCGTCGTGTTTTGCAGGTGTTCGTCTGAGAGGGCCAGAGCAGCAGCTCTGAGTTTCCTGCCCATCCTGACATGGCTGCCGTCCTACCCAGTGAAGCAGTACCTTTTGTCTGACGTGGTCTCTGGTCTCAGTACAGGAGTCGTGCAGCTCCCGCAAGGTCAGCGCCCTGCAGTTCTCCAAGCGCCACATTTTATACTTTAGACATCTGGAGCTGTTTGGGTGTGAAAACAGTGAAAACCCCAGCTGCAGAACACTCAAGGGTTTTTGCTTTTGACTCCACGCTGCCTTTGTTTTTTCACTCTCTGCGGGTTTGACGCTGGGAAGCAATCGCTTGGCTTCCTGGTCTTTGTGTTGAGACCTCTGATTTTTCTCTCTGCTCCGCAGGTCTGGCCTACGCTCTCCTCGCTGCGGTGCCTCCAGTTTATGGCCTTTACACTTCGTTCTACCCCGTCCTGCTGTACACCTTCTTTGGCACTTCCAGGCATGTGTCCATGGGTAAGATGTCTTTCGTGGAGCCTTTCCTGCTGAGTCATGAATCCGAGCTGCGTTGCGAAATACAAAGCTCAACACAGTCTTGCATTTTTTCACTGGTGCTTAGAACCTTTTTTGATCTGTGACATGTTAAATAAAATAAAATTAACACCATTTTTAGTTTGGATTGCAACAGTTTGCAAAACCTGACTTCCATGCAAACACTTAAAACGCACCAATTAATTTCTAAAAGCGTAACTTTACCCCATGTTTTATAATTTGACATTCATTTTAATTTTTTTTTTCAGCTTACCTCCAACAATTTTTTATTTTTGAGCACATGATCTAATTTCTGCTGTATTTAAAACATTTCTGTTGTTGTTTTTACTTTTACTTATAGATGCATTAACAAAACCTACAACTGAAATTCACTTCTGTGTAGTCGGTTTGGGAGACGGTGCCGTTTTTTTCATTGAAATAAAACCGGACAGGTTACCGTGAAGCAATTTATGTGTAGTTCTTTGGTTTATGCACAACTTGAAAATGAATTTTCATACTTCGCTTAAAACACTCCCAATTACAATTGTTAGCATGCTCCCATTAGGAAAGTAGAATCTTGACTATGTTGCCATGTCCATTTATCAGCTTGTATTAAATCTAAATAATAACAAGGCAATATCTCACCATCCATTTCCTCTCTTTACATTTACCATTTCAACAGCAATAAACCTTTCTCAGTTGTAGCAGTTGACTCAATGTGGGCAAAAATGCATAATAGTTAACTGGACTTCACCTTTGGTGACATGGTTCTTGGAAAAGAGAGTCTTGTGGTTTATTAGTCTCATGTTATTTGGCTTCCTAACCTAATTTAATTCAAGGTGCTGGTAGATGAAAGCTGGTCGAGCTTGATGTTCTGCAGACTGGGTGTTCGTAGATTATGTGATTAAAAGACGAGGAAGAAATGTTTCTGTTCCACCACAACTGTTGTACAGACAGATGATGTAATCGGCGCTATTGTATGTCATTGACCACAAAGTGCCACTTGTCTCGTCTTCCTGTCTGTGCAAAGTGGCACAGAGTCGTCTCACCATGTCTGTTGACGAATGAGGACAGTAACCTTGCTTTGAGTGAAACAAGTTGACTGTAACGCTGCTGTGAATTCACAACAGGAAGCGAGTGGCCTCGCTGTGAAATGGTGCCTGCCCAAAGTTTCCTCGGATGAGCAGCAGGACGCTGTCGTAACGATACCTCTAAATCTGGAAGACGTAGAGAGTGGAATGACTGGGCAGCTAACCAGGAGCTGGGCCGGGTGGCCTCCACTCTGAAAAGTTGTGTTAGTTTAACCCCATTAGCTGGCGACGGAAAGGCCGTGCAGCTCCAGGCATGAAAAGAAGTGGAGCTGAGGTGAAGCACGTTCGCGACTGTTTGGGTCTGTGTGAACGTCGGCTCTGATAACAGACTGGGCTGGTGATAAGAAAAGGACATTTTTGCATAATCTGTCTGTGCACAACCTTTCGGACACTTTCACATTTGTGAAGGTCTTAATCAGTGCTGCACACTATTATTCATATTCATATTTTACCTCATTCTGTTATAATTTACTCTTGACTCATTTATAGATTAATATATTTCCATTCACAGGCTTTTTTTCTTCTTTAATCATATTTAAATTACTTACATTATCACACTTATGTATATATATTTTTTATATAAATTTGATATTGCTTATGGTATATATTTGTACTTACTAATATGCAACACTTTGGATGTCGTAGTGTGTCAATAAATAAGCAGTTTCCCCATAGGGATCAAACTATATTCTGCTCTTATATTCTATATTCTCAAATTTCAGAATTTAGAATTTTATGTAAATATGAAAGAGACATACTTACATAGAATTATTTTTAAATTTTACCTCACTGTACAGTGAAATGTGTGATACAAATAAACTTGACTGAGTGTGCTGAGGCGTTTGTAGCGTTTGGGTAGCGTATTCTGCACATCTTTGTTCCATTTGAGGCTAATTTATCCTGTCAGCATTTGAAGACCTCACCTTGTTGTTCCCTTTGGTAAATGTTTCTCCTTGTTTAAATTAAAACCGGTCCTCAACACGGCTTGTGGCCTTTCCACACAGCTTGGTTCCTCTCTGCAGGACGCTCAGCTCAAACTACCACAGTCTGGTCCAAATAACAAGACAAGATGAATTACAAAAGACACCTTTTATTAAAGTGTTGCGTTTCTGACCTGCAGGTACCTTTGCGGTCATAAGCCTGATGATTGGTGGCGCTGTAGTGAGGGAAGTTCCTGACAACATGTTTATTGGCCCCGCTAATGGCTCCAATTCGTCTTCGGTCGACAAGGATCTCATCGATGCCAGGAGAGTCCAGGTGGCCGTTGTGCTCACCACCATGGTGGGAATCATCCAGGTCAGTCTGGCAAGAACTCGTCAGAAGGACAGGGAGGGTCTTCTGTTGTTTAGGGAGAGAAATGTTTTTCCCACTCTTGAAAAAAGCAGCAGGCTTAATCGTTCTGGACGCATCACCTTGAAGTGAATGTTTTTATTTCAAACACAGCTTTTCCTTTCTCTCTCTTGACTTGTTTCCCTTTGTCCTCCAGTTTGTATTCGGTCTTCTCAGGTTTGGCTTTGTGGCCATCTACCTCACAGAGCCTCTGGTGCGAGGCTTCACCACAGCAGCTGCCGTGCACGTCGTCATCTCCCAGCTGAAGTACTTACTTGGAGTGAAAACGGCGCGTTTCTCCGGGCCCCTCTCTGCTGTTTATGTGAGTCTGACAGGAAAAACGTGTCTTCTGTTCGATTAAATACATGTGCATGTCTTGCTGCATTGTCGCTCTTTTCTGTTCCTGCAGAGCGTTATTGCGGTATTGAGTAAAATCACAGAGACAAACATTCCCAGTCTCCTCCTGGGCCTTACTTGCACCGTGTTTCTGTACGGGATCAAAGTCCTCAACGAGCACTTCAAGACGAAGCTGTCCGCTCCCATTCCTGGAGAGATCATTGTGGTTATTTTGTCCACCGGGGTCTCTTACGGAATACCCCTTAAAAACCACAATGTGTCTATTGTCGGGCAAATACCATCAGGGTAAGCTAGATTTCAAATGGAACTGTCATAACATCTCAGCTCACAAATATTTACACACCGGGTAGGACGTACTGTGAGTGTTTGCTTGTGTTCTCAGGCTCCGCGCTCCTGCTGTCCCAGATTTCTCCCTGGCCCTAAATTTGGCCCCGGATGCGTTTGCTGTAGCAATTGTAGGATTCTCCATGTGCATCTCTCTTTCTAAGACCTTTGCCTTGAAGCATGGTTACAGCGTGGACGGCAACCAGGTGAGGAGAGGGTGACGAACAAAACACCAGCCATATTGGATCATAATACTTCTGATTTTCAACTTTGTGTGTGTGTGTATTGCACACAGTGATATATTTCAAGTGTTTAATTCAGTTAATCTTGATTATTACTTCTAGGTGATGAAAACCTAAGTCAGTTTGTTTGAAAATAAATTACATGACAGGGTGTCCACATGTCCTTAAAAAAATCTTACATTAGTATATCTAAAGTTAAGGCCTTAAAATGTCCAAAAATCATTTTAAAAAAGTACCCAGGTACAAACCACTCTCCTTTTAGATTACCACTCTGAAGTCTTATTATAGTCTGTGCTTAACAATCTCCAGTCCTGACATCGAACAAAATCTGACTGCCGATTCGCCTTCTATTTTCCCCGTCTTCTATCAGGAGCTGATCGCACTTGGCCTCTGCAACTTCTTGAGCTCCTTCTTCCACACCTTTGCCGTCACCTGTTCAATGTCCAGGAGTTTGGTGCAGGAGAGCACAGGAGGAAAGACACAGGTGAGATGAAACTCTCCCACACACAGGAGCCTTAAGGCTATCTGAGCTATATTGGTGCCATAAATTCATTAGAAGTGCAACAGATAACCCTCACAAAGCTTTTTCTGTGTTTTCGCTCAGATCGCAGGACTGCTGGCTTCTCTCATGGTGCTGCTGGTCGTGTTGGCCATTGGTTTCGTCTTCGAGCCGCTCCCTCAGGTGCGTGAAGTCGTTACAGGTGTCTGAGCCGAATGACTGATCTGATTTTTTTTCTTCTTTTTTTTTTCAGACTGCACTGGCAGCTATCATCATAGTAAACCTGGTGGGGATGTTCAAGCAGTTCCGAGATATTCCCCCTCTGTGGAGGACCAGCAAGATTGAACTGGTGAGTTTTTAAGTTGCTTTCAAATAAAAAAAATCGTAGTTTTTAAATCCGCACTGCTGACTAGAGGCATTTTTTAGCAGGTTGACGTGAGTCTGAGGCAGTTCTTCATCGTTTATATCCTCTGGTTTTAGTTTTCGTATCCATGTAGGGCGAGGCCTAGCTGCGGTGCAGACGCACAATTAGACTTTTATGTGCGGTAAAGGATCGGTTCACTTTGAGAGTGGAAAAGATAACGCCCCGTCTGTTCTTCTCCTTTCATGCTAGACACACAGCCGCTGTTACTTTCTGTTTGAAAATGGCCCACAAAGTGCTGGGAGCACTTTCTCTTTGTATTTGTTTCCATGACAACATATCTCCACTCTAACCGTTCCTAATAATTTCTGTTTGGATGGATGTTTCTTCCCCCTTTTTCAGCACAGATGGAAGGACACTGATCATGATCATGTCAATTATGGAGCTCATCACGGCTCAGTTTTCCAACACCAGCTTTGGCAGATTGCTTGTAGATCTTTCAGAGACACCAATAAACTTAATACAATCATCTTGTTCAAAACCAATTACTGGTCACACCGTTATAAATAAGAGTGCTTCGACGCAGTCTGTGCTGTCAGAGCGTCTGGAATAAGCCTCACTTGTGTATTTATTGAGAAAACAGTTTTACGATGTATGGATGGAATAAGTCATATTCTACTGGAGAGGAGTAGTGAAGTAGTGGAAATTACTTTGACTTGACAGTTGTCCTGCAATTTGCAATTTGGGTTTTGATTAGCTGTAAACAATAATCATGAAAGTTAAAGCAAACACTTGATGCATCTTTAACGAGAGCCACTTTTTGAACTGAATTACAGACATAAATTACTTTTCTAATGGTGTTCTCTAATAAACTTCCCCCCCCCTCAGGCCATTTGGCTGGTGTCCTTCGTAGCGTCTGTGCTGTTGGGTCTGGATTACGGTCTCCTGGCAGCCATCGTCTTCGCCATAATAACTGTCATCTACAGGACACAGAGGTACAGCTCACTGGCTTTTGATATATTTTAATTTCATTGTGCGGATTAAATCATGGCATAATCATAATTTTGTACAGAGGGTTTGTACTAATTTTGTTGGAGAAGTTTGGTTTGGGCCTGAAACTCATTCTTCCATTTTACAACTTTTTAATTATGTTTAGGTTTCAGTGTGTCTGTGCATGATTTAAAAGTCTTAATCTGTCTCAAATTAAATTAGAATGTCTTAAATTCATTAAATAAAATGTAAGTTAGCCTTAACTTGCATTTAAAGCTAACTTACATGCCTTAAGTTGTCCCTAAGGTATTCAATTTAAGGCTAGTTTAAGTTAGCCTGTGGTATGTTAATCACAGGTCTTACATTTTGTTGGCGCAGGACTACTTAATCTCATATTCTATGTAAGTTTTTTATGTCAGGCAAACGTTTGAGTCGTAGTAACTCACTGTATTAGGTATCTACTGGTAACAAGATGCTAATACTAGCTCGCTAGCTAGCAAGAAAACAAATAAGTCATTAGCAGGTAGAATATGGCTAGCCAGCTAGATAGCTAGAGAGTTAGGTCTTCTGAAATTCTTTTGTTCATCTCTGTCATGAGTTAGGTCTTAAATTTTAGTCATAGTCCTCTTACGGAGATCTTAAAAAGTCTTAAATCTGAGTTGGTGAGTTTGTAGTTCTACCCGTTTGACATGAAGACGTGTGTAAAAGCCAATGCTTGCTCTTCACAAGTTTTTTTCTTGTCTTCTAGCCCCAAAAGTTCCATCCTGGGTCACGTAGCAAACACAGGACTGTATTATGATGTGAATACATATGAAGAGGTGAGTTTTAGTGGAGGAGAGCTTATGATGACACAAGCTCCCAACCCCTCTACATATGTTGGTTTTATTTTGGAATTTGTTTATTCTTGCCAGGCATCTGAATTTGAGGGAATTAAGATTTTCCACTCCAACTCCTCAATCTACTTTGCTAACAGCGACCGTTATGTGAACAAACTCAAGGAAAAGGTAATTCAGTCCCATGACGTGCAAATATGAGCTCCGGGGCGAGTTTACAGATCTCTTCTTTGTATTGTCTCTGCAGACGGGCGTAAACCCGGAGGAGCTGCAGGCAGCGCGGAAAGCCAAAAGGAAACGGAAGAAAAAAGAAAACGAGGAACAAAACTCAATTAAGATTTGTGCAAAGGTGTGTCGGCCCTTCATCTGGTTTTGTTCCTCTTAGTTGGCAGTTTAAACGACCTGCACAGCATATTCTGCATGTGTCATTCTGACTCGGGTTGATGTGATTCCTGTTGAAGGAAATACTAGTTTAAGCTTGTCGAGAATTTGACCTTCAACAGCGTTTGTGTGAAATGAAAAGCTGCAGAGTGTGACTGCAACTGATGATTATTTCAGTTATTCATTAGTCTGTCGATTATTCTGACGTTTAATTAGATAAAAAGAAACCTGGCACAATCTGCAAATTTTTCATTTCAGCCTTTTTTTAAATACAATATTAAAAATGCAATAAGAAATGCAAATAAATAACAAAATCAATATCTTTTTAAAAATAAACATTTTATTGCCTAAATAAATATATATTTTACAGATTTCAGCCAAAATGGCTAAAACTATGCCACTTTAGGAATTTTTGGGTAGAAAATATTTACAAAGAGCTGTTTTTTTATAGTCAAAATGTTTATATTTTTTGAACAGTTTCGGCTTATTTGCTCATCTGATAATGTTCTTTCAGCAATTGGCCTTTTTTGGGGTTTTTTTGAGTCTGTATACATCAGTTAACGATTAATCGTTTACTAAGTTACTTGCCGATTATTTGAATAATCAATTCATCGCATTTAATCGTTTAAGCCCTACTCACTTGAACCTTAAGTTTTTTGTTTTATTCTTAAACTGAATACAAGTTTGCTTCAATTTTGTGACTAAAATCTTCCTTACTGTGACTGGCTTCAGCCCAAGGATGAGCCGGAGGATGCGACCCAGGAGGTCGTGCCTCAGGGCCAGGAGATGCAGGAGGCGAGGAACGGCGAGTTGGAGGACAAACATGGCGAGCCGACCTCTGAGGAGGCCGTCTTCCTTGAGCCTCTGAGCTCGGTTCATTCCATCATCCTGGACTGGACGGCCGTCAACTTTATTGATTCAGTAGGAGCCAAAGCCATCAAGCAGGTTTTAACTTTTATTTGCATTGGATCATTTGCATTTTTTTCTTCTCAACGCCTTGTTGTGACAAAGCATCACTTCATGGACGGGGTTGGTTGGGGTTGTGTGTATTGTGATAACACCAAACTGTGTCTGTTTTATTCAGGTCATTAAGGTATATGCTTCAGTTGATGTTCGGGTGGTCATTGCTGGCTGCAACAGTAAGTAATAATAAGGGATTCTCTTTTTACAGGACCTTGTAAAAGTATTCATTCAAATTGTTAACAAGCTAATGACCAGTCTGCACTGTTGATCAGAATATTCCATTCAGTCAATGTTCGAACGTAGGATTATCCAAGTTACATGGCTGCATAATACAGTCCAACAATTTCTCAAGACAAATAGACGCATCTGTTTGTGATGCTATTAGATATGGGGTTCCGCAGGGATCGTTATTGGGACCAGGAATTAGGGATGCAGAATATATCAGGATCAACATCGGTATCTGTCCTATAAGTAAAACAGATTGTAATCTCCATTACATGCTGTTTGTGTTTCAGTTGGGGGAAAGGATTATAAGCAGATTATCAATGTAGCTGGTGTTGTTGCTTTTACACTGTGTTAAAAGTGTGGGGAAACGTGTAGAATGTCGCTGAATATTAGTTAATATTTTAGTTTGGCTATGCCCTGATGGATCCATCTGAATTCTTCTTGAAGGAACCGTACTGGACCAGCTCGACACGCTACATTTTTTCTCAGAGGAACTGCCCACAAACATAGTGTTCCCCTCGGTTCACGATGCAGTCCTGCACTGTCAGTGCTCCAGCTCCAGGCCACCAGCTGCCTCAAGCGAAGCCTGATCACAGGCTGCGACCGTCGGAGCAGTGGACGTTAGCAATGGTTCACATTGAACAGGAGTTTTTAATTAGCACAGGTAGATGCGCTTTATATTCTCAGTAGCTTTGACCATCTCAAATGTGTATGATACTGAGCTTTATCTCTCTGCATCCTCTTAGTGGTCCGCAGATACAGAGTACTCAAAAGTTGCACTTTTAACACCTTTTGTAGTTCAGGGCTACTTCAGACTTGCTGCTATGAGTTTTGTTCAAACGCGAATCCAAAAATCATTTCTGGAGAACTTTGTGTGTGGAGTTTGTGAAAGTTAGCATCTCATTGTCTCGCTGATAACATCTGAGGTTACCGATGTCGCTGTGATCAATGCGTGTTTAAGTTGGAGACGATCAAAACTTGTTACTTTGTGTAATGTCTGTTACTGCATTGCAACATTTTTGTGCTGGAATATTTTGATGTAATGACTTTTCAAAAAGAAAAGAAAAGAGACTTAAATCTGGAATAAACTTTATTTTTACTTGAAAACAAAAAGACTACATGTTCGACTTTTTTTTTAAACGGTGAAACTCCAGATCAGAAACACACACAGTTTTCTCAGTTGTAGGTCATGTATCTGGGGGTGGCGCTGAACTTGGCGTAGGATTTGATGACTTTGTTCACAGCCTCCAGGAAGTCTTTCTCTGTGGCAATCTTCCTGCGAGCCCTGATGGCGAACATCCCTGCCTCTGTGCACACGCTGCGGATCTCAGCACCTGACGAAGACGTTAGTGTTGTTATTGGTCTTACAACAAACCAGCTTCTAGTAGTTCGGATGCGAAATGCTACTAGAGACTGCCTTCTGTTCTGTACCTCAAATTAAAAAAAGATTACTTTATATTTATTATTTAGTTGACAATTACAGTTCTTTTTAATCTTTTTCTCCCCCAATTTGTTATGGTTGCACCTATGGCTCCATTCTCTTTTCGTTACATGTTCAACTCCTTTCTTATCTGCATTTCCCTTCAAAGTAACAACTTTGTTTAAATAAAAGTCGTCAATAGATGAGTAAAAAACCCACCAACCTCCTACTTTAGTCGGTATCGAGAGGGGGGAAAAAAAGTTATAGTCCTTTCATGATTATAAAAAATCTATTATGAAAGTATTTAAGGAAAAAATAAATTTAATGAATTTGATATTTGAGGACGCGAGGCCATTCTGCATAATGTGAACGTAACTGCACACATCCTGGACGCCGTTTTGTAATAAGCAAATAATCAATACGCTCAGGGCTCTGCAGCTGCAGCCAGTTATTGATTGATGCATCAAGCTCCTCAGTTTGCTTCAGACCTTGAAAACATGTTGCCTGTGTTCCAACTAACAGTACTTTGCAAAGTCAAACACCAGACTGGATTGGACTGGAAAAAGCCAAAGAAAAGGCACTGTTGTTGCTCATTCATCTGAGAAGGTTGATTTCAAATCCAACATTGCAAATACACCGTGTTCCAAATGATTATGCAAGTGATATTTTCTCAGATTGTCTTAATGGTCAATGCAAATGATGGTCAGTATAATTTTCAAGTCATGAACTATTACAGTATAAATCAAATTTTACTGAACAAAGCTCC
>CAEFZX010018076.1:0-42530 GCA_903066825.1 Alfaro cultratus
GCAGGCCACAGGTTTCAAGCAATATGGGAAAGAGAAAGGATCTCTCTGCTGACGAAAATCATCAGATAGTGTAGTGCCATATGCCAAGGTATGAAAACATTAGATATTTAACAAAAACTGAAGCGTCATCGCACTTTAAAGAGATTTGTGGCTGATGTTTTTCTACATTCTTTTTAGTTTTTTTTTTTTACACTTTTCTAAACATAGAATATAATTTACTCAAGTTGCAGACTTGTCTCGACTGCAGAGGGACTACATTACCACTTTGAACTTTGACTTGAAAATGGGAGTTAAATGGTTCTGCAAAGTATTAAAAAAAAAAAAGTTATTCTTGTGTTAAAGTATGCAGCAGGTAGATTCATAAGATGCTGGAATGGTTCTCAGTGCCGCATGAAATTCCCAAACTACAGTTTTCTATCTTTGGTGTCGTACTCCAGCCTAAAGTCTTTCACTCTGTGGGGTAAAATGGGGTGTTTCTTGAAATATGTTCTGACTTTATAGCATATTTTTACCATCATAAACCACAGCCTCATTGCATTTTGAAGCAGTCCTTGTATATTCATCCTCCGCTGACTCCTGCGAAGATCTGCATTCAAAAGCTGCAGCCGGTTTTATGATGGAGCTGCAAATTTTATAGCTGGAGTCAGTCAGGTGTAAAAGGAGAGCATTATGGGTAAAAATGTGCCTCAAAGCCATTTCAGGAGGTTAATGGATTGGATGCTCGCAAACACTCAGATAGTAAAAGTAAATATCACAGTGTGTGCGTTTCCATACGTTTATTAGGCGCTCATTCAGAGCTACCATCACGAATTTTACCACTTTGTTTAGGTAATTTCTGATACTTTCAGAAGCCTAATTTATAATCTCCTGCTTGCGTTTCTGATTTCCTTTCACTGTGGCGATCTTTGTTAAACTGTTGGCTTTACAAGGTGTTTGTGGCACCAACTGTGCTGGGATAAATAACAACCGTATATCTAATGGTCCACAAAACCAGCGTGACATAATTCACTATTGATTTGCTCTCCTGGCTCGCAGATCTTCATTCGCTGACGCCTCCGACTTCTGCAGTGCGGAGAAGTCGGAGGCGTTGGCATCGATCAGCCGGCGAGGAGGAATTTCATTTTTTGGAAACGTTGCAGCTCGTTGCGGTTTTTCTGTATTCCACGGCCGGGATGCGTGGTGTTGTTTTTATGAGTCGAATATATCGACCCGCTGGAAAGAATATACAATTCTTTCCAAGAATTGTATATTCTTGGAAAGTGATATACAAACATCTCTGTCAGGTGAAGCAGCTCAAGGTGTTGAACACGGTGCAGATTCACAGCTTTACGTTATAAATGTACAGTATCAAGATTAACTTTAGACATGAGTAACAAAGCATTGCTTTACAGCAATTCTTTTTAAACTGCTTTTTGTTTACCTGCAAAAACAAAAACATTACCAAGTGTTTTTGTCTAATTTCTTAGTACACTTGAAATTAGAGAAAAGTAACTTACAAGTAACTTTTCAGCACAAAACAAGTAAATAACTCCTTAATATTGATGAAAAAGTACTAGTTATATTAGCAGATTATTTTTCCAATATTATAAGTAAAATGGAACTAGAACGTTTTCATCAATATTAAGGAATTATTTACTTAAAACAAGCTATGTCTTGCTGACAAGTTACTTGTAAGTTTTTTTTAATTTCAGGTGTATTCAGGATATTTGCATTGGAAACTAGACATAAATACTTGGTAATATTTAATGTTTTTGCAGTGCGAACAGGAAGATAATGTGTTTTTGTGACTTGTAAATGTAAATCTTTCACAATAACAAATTTTATTGGACGATAAATCGTTCCAGAAATTATTGCGATAAATTATAATATAAGAACAACAAATCAAGAAAATGGAAATTATTGAGCTCTTTTTAATTTATCATTTGATTAATTGATCTACTTGAAAACAAAACAACTACTATCACATTTAGATTAAAACGCTAATTAAAGTAACAGCAAAATATTTTTTAAAAATGGACCAAAACATAAGATTGGGCATTATCAGTAATGAAACCATGAACTGAAACCTTTTTTGGATCAAAGTTTTTGGTTTTGTCTCGATCAAAAAGCCCTAAAGGTTTAAATTTAAAAAGCTGTATCTGACAGATGCTCAGAAAAATTACAGAAATTGGTCTATTTGAAGTTCAAAGCTAAATTTTCTGTGGTTTAGGAAGCAGCAGCAATTTTATTTCCTCCACATTATGTTGAATAAAATCAGCTGGGTTTTTTTGCAGATTGTTGCTTAGGGGAGTTAATTTCATTATTGCGCCTCATTAATGTCATCAGTAATAATTAAAAAACAAACATGGAAACAAAACCGAAAGAATACAAATATCACATAATTTATGAATGTATTATTACTCATTATTTATGAGGATTGCTTCAGGTTTCACTCTATTAAATAAATTCATAAATGAGGTGAAACTGAGCCTCATGTTGTATTGTTGTTGCTTTAATTGCAAGTAATGTCCAATTAGACTCGTGGTTTTATTTTCTGTGCCAAAACATTTTCACATCCAATTTCAGAAAACATGAGGAACTGACCATCAAGTGACAAACGGAAACATCCTGACTTATAAATCCCTTCATTGATTTAAAACATGCTAAGCTTTTTTTTTTTTTATCTGTTTATTTGCTCAAAATCTTTCAAAAACTGTTGCAACAGGATCAGATCTGTCTGTTCCTTTACACACTGATGCACATCTGGCAAAGCAGGAAGGTCGTTTATTTGACCTGAAGGGGAAAAAAGTTTGATTTTCTTCACTCAACAGACTCACTGCAGAAACTCTTCTGCTGGGTGAAATCTTGGGACAAACCGCATTGCAGCTGACAAGCAGGTTGGTCCAAGTTCTCTCCAGACAGGAGAGTCTGAGACATTCCCTTTCTATCACTATTTTTATTTCACTTTGGTGGGATTTTTTAACGTATTTCTAATATTTAAATGAAAAATCTGCAGAGTGTTCAGATTTTTTTTATCCGATTATTTGATTAATCATCCAAATTTAATAAGCAGTTACTAAAATAATTGTAGTTCTAGCCCTAAACTAAACATAATTTCCATTTATTTTTCCACAGATGTCACCTCTGGATCTTCCCCCCTGATCAGACCAGCGAACCCCGTGGTGACCCCAGCTGCATCCTCACCTGAGCCGTTAAGCTCTCTGAAAGCTCCAGGCGACGCGGCCGCCTCCGACGCTACCTTGGCTTCTCACGGAGAGGAGAAGCTGCCTATCACAAACTCACCCTCAGAAACGGACGCGGACCACAAGGCCGAAGCTGAGACGGAGGACGACACGGAGACAGAGGAGGAGAAAGCCCGGCGCCTCCTTTACTGCTCGCTCTGCAAAGTGGCGGTCAACTCTGCGTCGCAGCTTGACGCTCACAACACCGGTAAGAAGAAAAATGATCTACTGCATGAGGTACAGTTATTTCTAATTTCATAAATAAGATTTAGGCTTAAAGAGAGAAAACTATCTCCAATAGAGAAGGTTTTTTTTATTATTTGTTCATATAAGAAATGCATATGGTCACTAATAGGGCTGATCAATAGATCAATAACATGTACCGCGATAGACATATCAATAGATAACACATCTGACAGAATATTCAATAATTTTACTGAAAGGTACAGAAAGGTTGGTGCAATCAACTAACTCACTCCTTCTTTGGTTACCTAGCAACAACTTGTGAAGTAACGTTTGGTTTCCTAGCAACACCCTGTGGAGAAACTTGCACTGCAGCAGTTTAAAGTTTAGCCACAGTGCCTTTTAACTGTTTAAAAAAAACATAAAGAACAACGTGGAGTGAAAACTGTGGATAACGAGGGAAGGTAAAATCACCAGTTTCTTCATATAAAAAGAAACAACTAATCAATAATTACACTGCAAAAACTCAAAATATTACCAAGTGTTTTTTGTCTAGTTTCCAGTCTCTTATCTTATTACACTTGAAATTAGAAAAAAATAACTTGCAAGTAACTTTTCAACAAGATATATGAGCTTGTTTGAGTAAATAATTCCTTAATACTGATGAAAAAGTGCCAGATTATTTCAAGACATTTTCCCTTGTTTGCAGTGAAACAATCTGCCAACAGGACAGGAACCTTTTCATCAATTTTAAGGAATTATTGACTTGAGCTCTTGCAATTTGCTGAAAAATTACTTGTAAGTTAGTTTTGTCTTATTTCAAGTGTAATAAGATATCTGCACTAGAAACTAAACAAAAGTATTTGGTAATATTTGTGTTTTTGTAGTGTATCTATCGACTGATAAAGTCTTACATTGTGATGCACGTTTTCAGCAGTTCTGTATAGAAATAATGTTTCAAAATCCCTCTGCCAACAAAATGTTTCAACATACCACAGCAGAAGGAGTCTGTTGCCTTTCACAACCACCAGCATCCAGTTGATTTATATAAAAAGGAAATTCTTGGAACATTTTAATATTTATCTGCAGGATTCCCAGCATGACTGTCACAGAAACTCCTACACAATAAAACTCTCAGCTGAGCACAGACAGATTAATAGTTACACCGCCTTGTGCAGAACGAACGCAGCTCTGATTCAGAAGAGAGAACAAGTTCCCTTCACAACCAAACAGCTGGGGTTTTCTCTGACATCTTTTGTTCTGTCAGTCATTGTTTTAGTCTTTATAACATTCAGAAAGAAATTCTACCATTTATTAAAGGGCTGATACTTTTGACAGTTTGGAGATTGAACTCCTTCTGCAAGTGGCCTGATATGTTGGTAGTATGAATGCAAATTATCAGTTTTAGTAACATTCAACTTGTAAATGTTGCATATTAAATAGAAATGCTAACTGTATTTCTCTTCCCCTGAGGTTTAATAATCCTCTTGTGTGACTTAAACATTTTTTGCAGTTGTTTTTTTTTTTACTTTATTAACTGAATTTATGGAAACAACGATAAATCAGAATTCTTATCTTAATAAGAAATTTGCTACAATAAATGAACATGTTTTATGGTGGAGTTGTTGCAACAATCACTGCAAGGATGAACTGATGTGTAAAATATCGTAATATTTTGTGGTACTGTTGTGAGAATGATAAAAATTATGATTAAAAAACTATTTAATGCTTATTTTGTAGGTAACTGTATGGCTATGACTACATGGAACAGCATTCATGGGGCCACAAACCCAAATACTGCTCTTGAAAAGCAGAACTGAAACTGCACAGAGTAACTGCATTTAATCATATTTTCAGATTTACTGATATTTATTGATGCTCTAATGGAAAAAGCAGTTGAGAAAAATATAAAAAATAACATTTCTGATGACACTGTCAGTTCTGGGTTGTTTTTTTTTACTTTATTAACTGAATTTATGGAAACAACGATAAATCAGAATTCTTATCTTAATAAGAAATTTGCTACAATAAGTGATTTATTGAACCAGACTACAGACACATAAAAATGCTAAATGTTTTGCTTTGGTGGGATGTGGTATGGTTGAGCAAGGGGCTCCATACACAACCCTGAGGAACGCCGTTCCTGAGTGAGCTGGAGAAAGGACCTTTAAGGTTCAGTGAATATTTGCAAGTTCGGATTTTGTCCAAAAGCAGATGGTGTTGGAGAGTCCCTGATGTAGCGGCTTGTTAAATCTGGAGTTTAAATTAACAGAGAGCATCACTTAAAACAGGGGTGTCCAAAGTGCGGCCCGGGAGCCATTTGTGGACCAAGGAGTAGTTTTGTTTGGCCACAGTTTGAGAATAGTTTTAATGGTATTACAGCAAATAAAACTTATGCCAATGGAGACTTTTTGTGTTTGCCCTTGTATTAGATTTTCAGTTACAAATCTAAAACAGAACATTTTAGGTCCTTTTCTTTTATTAGTCGTATTTTTGTTTTGTTTTTGCATGTTGTTTTAAGTAGGGCTATAAATCTCCAGCAACTTTTTTTTCTCAAAAACAGGCTTCATTACAGCCAATATGGCCCCTGGTTTGTTTTCAACTTGACAATTTTGGCCCACAGTACAAATATGCTGATTTAGAGCATTGAAGAACATGGTGCGTTTACATGCTACTTGTGCGCTTGGAAATAATCTGCTTTACCGTCCAGGAAGCACACCGGCGCGTCGGCCCGGTTCGGCTACTTGTTCTGCAGATCCAGTTGATAATAAATGAAAGTTATCCATCTCACAGAAACAGATCCAGCACCTGGAGCCAAAAATAAACACGCTTTTTATGAAATATATGCGACTTTTTCAAACTTGAATGCCACGTCTTTTAAACTGATATTAAAAAAGCAATAATTGATCATGTTTAAACTTTTGATGTTACAACTTTTCTCTTGTTCTTCTTTTGTGTTGCTTTCAGAGGCTGTTAACTATTTTTGGTAACTGTGTGTCACAAACAGCATCAGTCTTTGAGAATCAGCGCTTTACGTCTTGGTAAAGGTTTTTAGTAACGTGGGTTTTGTTTTTTCCTCTGTAATGAGGAATTCTATTTCATAATAATAATAATAATAATAATAATAATATAGGATGTCAAACTCAGTTTACTTCCAATTAGTGTTTAGAGAAGCTACAAACCCTGTTAGTAAAGCAGGTTATGTGTTTCTGTTGCTGTCATAAATATGAGCCTTACTGACTTTCATGCTGTTCAGTTCAAAAGGCTAAAGAGCTTCAGAGCTGCATGTTTTCTGTTTCCAATAAAAACTTTAAAAACCTTTAGAGTGTTACTCTAACCATGTTTCTTTGTGGGTTCGTAATTGTCTCTCCTGAGTCAAACGCAGCTCAAAGGTTGAATATGTAGCTTTTAAACTGCTGAGTCTTTGATCGGGGATGTTTTAGGATAATTTACAAGCTGACTCTTCAACTCTGATTCTCGTATTTCAGAAATCACCCGAGCAGCAGCGGCAAACCCCGTATTTGAACTTCTTTTCCTCCCTCCCTCCCTGCAGCCGTTTCTCCAGAGGTGACAATCATGTCGTGACACGTCTCGTTTCCTGTTCTGACCCGCAGGTACGAAGCACAAGACGATGCTGGAGGCCCGCAGCGGCGTGGGCTCCATCAAGTCTTTCCCTCGACCGGGAGTCAAAAGCAAATTGGCTTCATCCTCCAAATCATCAACTGGCCTGCAGAACAAAACCTTTTACTGTGAGACGTGTGACGTGCATGTCAATTCAGAGACTCAGCTAAAGCAGGTGAGATTCACAGACTTCTGCTGCACAGACTGGAAACTGGGTTTTAGTTTGAAATTGAGACATAATAATAATTTTAAAAAAAGCTAATTTAATTGTTTCTTGTTCTTTTTAATTATTTTTTTTACCAAGTACTGTGTCTCTCACATGTCACCTTGAATTCACAGAATTGCTCCGCAGAAATTGTTTAACACAATAAATTATTCACATTTGCATAACATGTCAGAATATTTTGTGGAAAGGCTCAACGTGGCGCTTTGTGAGGGCTGTGGGAAGCCAACACGCCTCCCTCATGTGTGCTGTTGCATCAGCTGAAGGAGGATAAGGAAGGAAATAATAAATCAGAGCACAACCCCGTACTTTATGCAAATGATGTCTTTGAATACTGAAACTGACACACAGGCTGCTGTAATGCAGCTCCGCTGGCTGATCCATCCATGTGTTATTAGGCGGAATGAGGGATCGTATGCAGAAGAGTCATGTTGGGGTAAAAGGATTCCCCTTCTGTCAAGTTTATGATATAAAGTACAAAGTAAGAATCTTTAACTACTCATAATTTCTCCATGTTTTCCCTCCAACCCACCAGAAATCCTTACAGCATGTTAAAGCTACCCAGACTTTTCTGTAACTAATCTCTCTTCAGGTATAATGTGAGTCATTGTCAGTTTTGCTTTGTCTTTATTTATTTGAAGGGGTCATATTATGCAGAATTTACATTTTAGGTGTTTCTGTTCTTCCGTTTTGGGGTATACAGCTTTGAAAGTCAACCCAGCACTTAAAAAAACACTTCATTGGCAATGGATTATTGATTTTTGGTTGTATGTATATTTTGATGGAGAAAAAATCCAAAATAAATTCAAACTTGTGCATAAAAATTTGACTTTTTTATCATTGCAGCTGTACGTTGTTTAATTGTTGCACCCTTGAAACAGAAAAGTGTAGATAAATCATTAAACATGAATGATTAGTAAGTGTAAATAAACCAAAATAATATTTTATATATATGAGGTTAAATCTTCATTTCTCGATCTGTGCAGTTTGGTGTCAAACCTTCGTTTGATTTGTTTTGCGTCAGAAATCGGCTCGGTGTTATCAGAGCCAACCTTGATGTTTCTCTCTGAAAAACAAACAGGTTTTCTTTAAATTTTCACGTCTGAAGAGCAGAGATTCCCCACAAACAGGACACGTCCGGCACGGTGGAGAATTTATGAAGCAGCTCCAAGCCAAAACAAAAGTGTGAATGCACGACCCTCTGCGAGGATTGCAGAAATTTAAACCGGGGCATAAATCAGGTTTTTGGTAACAGGATGCACCCACACTGACCACACAGCTGTTTGTCATATTTCAGCAGGAGGAAAAGCCACATTCTCCTCGCTATTTAGCAACATGCTAGTAAATCAAACCATGGGAGGCTCAATAAACCCATAAAGCTGAAATAGTTCTCACAGGTTAGCTGGGATGTACGGTGTTTTGTTGTTTGAACATGGACAAAAGTGTCAACTCATCTAAACTTTTTAATATTTTCAAGATTTTTACATTTATTTCCATGCTTTTAATTGACATCAAAACTGTCTGGGCAGGAATAAGTTCTCAAATGTAAAGTTTGGATGTTTTAATCAGGTATTATAATTCAGTTCCCTTTAGCTAAAGAGCTTTGGAAAAGTTTTTATCCACCTTAAAATTTCAAACTTGGTGCCACATTACAAGAAGAAATCACCAAATATTTTTTAAATTGGGATTTTCAGAACATTCAGCTCCACTGATTTTCCAATTAATTGACCAACATTTTTGTTTAAACTGAAGAAATTATGCTAACTGCCAACTTACCGTTTCAGGAAAACCCTTTATCTGCCTTTACTGGGTAAACAGTAATTAATTAGCATGGCTAGTTAGCTCCTGTAAACGCTGGTGAGCATTGCGTACAGGAGAATGATTGTCAGTACTACTCCTTGCTCTGATTGGTTGTTTTTGACCAAGCCGTGTATTTCTACAGATAGCAAAAATTGCAGGTAAGCAATTTTTTTATATATATATATATACAAACTGCAGCTTTAATGTGCAGTGTCTTTATTTTTTCCACATATTTGCATATTGTTAGTTATTTTGTCTAAGTCTGACCACAGTGTTTCCTTCTCCGTGTTTAAATCGGACTTCCTGTGGTTTTCTCTCATTTAATTTGTCTTCTCTACAAATTATTTGGTTTTTTCTCTGTATCTCAGATTTTGCCTTTTTTTTTTTATCTAAAGCCGTTACTGATAAATTTCAGATTCACGTAGCAAAAACAACAATAAGGTTTTCTCTTTTTTTTCTCGCACACTCAATGGTCGCCTGCTGGTTAAACGATATCAACGATGACTTCTGCCTCGTGTTTTTTACTCCGTTGCCGTGGTTACACAGCCGGCCATGAAAATGTGGAAAGTAGTCGTGGTGTCCAGAGGCAATCAGCTTTTATTCTTCAGCTGGAGATGTTCTTACTGCTGCACATTTCTTTAAGTTTAATACTTTAATCTCATTTACAGTCACTTTCAACAACTGCTGTTAATCGATTAGACAAATTGATCGGATTAATCACGCTTGACATGTGAATATACACGTTTTAAATAAAATATTTATCTAAATATATTTTATTGTCTTAAATCAAATGCCTGAAGATTCCTCCAGATTTTCATATTCAGGAAGTTTGAAAGAAGTAATTTTGTTTCAAATGTTAATAATGACTGAGAAAATAATCAGAGTTGAATGTTTGTTCAAATTTATTTAGGGTTGTTGAGTGAAAGTCTGTCGTTATCTGAACCCTTAACGTTTTCTACGATGGAGAATTACGGCCACGCAAAAATAAAAAATAAAAAAATAAAGTCATATTATTATGAGAATAAAGTCAAAATTAAACAAAAATAAAGTCGTATTACGAAAATGGTCATTATGACTTTATTTTCATAATATTATGACTTTATTCTCAAAACATGACATTATTCTCGTAATACTATAACTTTACTGTTGAAATGTGATTTTATTCTCATTATTTTGAGGTTTTTTTTGTACAAATTTATTCTCACATTATTTTTTTGACTATTTTCACAAAACTACAACTTACTCTGGTAATACTTTGATTTTATTCTTATACGACTTTATATTATACCCTAAAACTTTATTGTAGTTTTTTTTTTTTTTGCATGAATCTCAGAGCTGTTACTGTAAAACAGATACTGACTATTAATAGCTACTCTGTTCAGCCCCAATTAATTAAAATAATTTGTTAATAGTAAAAAAAAAAAAAAGTATCTTTCATGTTAAGTTCTTCTTCACTGTAACATAAAATCTCAAAGTAAACAAAGTGAATTGGTTCCTTTTTTCATGCCATTGAAATGTTGTCTCCCTTATTTCTTTTCTCTTTTAGCACATCAGCAGTCGGCGTCATAAAGATCGAGCAGCAGGTAAACCGGCGAAGCCCAAATACAGCCCCTACAGCAAACCGCAGAAAGGCCAGACCAAACAGCCGGTGAGTCTGCAGACAGAAAGTCCATTTCCAAACCAACCAGTCATCGTGACGACAACAATCACACTCATATGACACCGCGCCAGAGCCAGTATGTATGGGAAAAATAAAACACCAACAATATTTTTGGATTAATCTCAGGAATTTTCTAGAAAAAAAAAAATTATTTCTGAATATGAAAAGTTGAAAATTTGCTAAAACAAGATCTGAAATTTAAGATTAGTCCCAGAAATTTTCTAGAAAAACTTTTGAGTTTCAAAAGAGAAAAAATGACTCAGAAATTTCCAGGTTTTACTAGAAAACTTTAGGGAAATTTCTGATTATTTTTTTTCCAGACTTTCGGCTTTAAAAAAGAAAATTAATACGTTTCGAAGGTTTTTTTTATTTTTTTTTCCAAAATTTTTGACTTCAGATATTTCCTTTTTTCTAGAAAATCTTTGAGATTAATCTGAAAATTTCTGATTTTTTCTATCAAAATGTTCAATTTCCAAGTTTTCTCCAAATGTTTGTCAACAAAATGTTTAACTTTTGGAGTTCAGAAATTTCCATGTTCTTCTAGAAAACGCCTGAGATTAATCTAAATTTTAAAGTTGCCAAGTTTATTTCTAACAAATTTTCGACTTTTGAAGCACAAAAATGTTCTTGTTTTATTTAGAAAATTTCTGAGATTATTCAGAACATTTCTGGACTGAAATTTACTCCTTTTTCACTTTTTCTACCTATAACATCCCTGATACGCCTTTGTGGATTTGTCAGCTCATGCACAGCCGCAGTTTCATCTTTTAATTTTGTGGTAGGAGGATTTTTGTTGGAGGGAAAATTGGACAAATCAGTGAGCAGTTTCAGGACTTCATGAAGTGATCTTTGAAAAGTCACGTTCGGTCCAGCCGACCGCACCTGACTCGGTAAAATGTCAGCTTTTATAAGCAGACCACCTGCTAGCACGTTTTTATTAAGGAACGCTGCAGCCTAATTTGAAGCCTTCATATTTTATTGACAGAAATAGCATGTCTGGTCCATCATGCTGCAGGAGGAATGCAGGCTTGGGTCGATTACTGTTTAAACGTGATTGTAAATGTCAGATTCAACTTATTCTGAGGATTGTGGTCTGACACATCAAAGCGGTTCAGGTTGATAAACCCCAGAACAAAAGAGAGAGCAGAAATAACTTTTTATTTACCTGGGGTCGTTGTTGAACTTTCTGGAACCTGGCAGCAAATCGTTGCTCTTTTCTGGCTCCAGTTTTTGATCATCACATATGATAGATATAAAAAGAACCATGTGGGTTTAATGTGGGGAGCTGTTATCTTACAAAAAAGCCCAAGACGACGTCGTTCATCACACCCACTGTTTGCAGAGACCAAGCAGCAGGGATATCAGTGAGGGGGAAATGGCTTTTTCTGAAACCCATCATTGACTGAGTTAACGGAGAGGAGCTCCTCTGATGAGCGCCGAGTACAGAACGCTTCCCGTTGGGCTGCGACGCACCAGCCGCTTATTGATAACCTGTGACGGCGGCTGCTACGCTGGGAGGACACAGCCTTTTCATCACTGACACACAAGATTAAGCCTGATGACTGTGGTGACATTTCCACGCCACCAGGATTTTCATTTTTATGCTTTTCAGATAAAACTACATGACAAAAACACAAAAACTGTCCGTTACTTTAAGATTAGAAGCATCTATTTGGGAGGGTTTTCTTGGATAGACCAATTTATTGTCTTGCTTCGATGATCTGTCACATGAGCTTTTTATCTTTACACTGTCAGACGGCAGCAGAGCTGTGGGAAGAAACTTACTCTACGTCTGATGACCAGACCAGAAAGATGTTTTTATACCTAGCTGTAAAAAAAAAAAACACCAAATCTAACCAGGGTTATGCCTCTCTATAGCTAGACATAGGTATACCTAGCTACAGATAAACCTAGCTACAGCTAGGTATAGAGTCATCTGTAATCAAAATGGTCTGTAAGGTAAAATAAGAAAGATTGAAAATATTACTTTTTTGGACAATTTAACTGCTTTCTGCAAAAGACAGTGCCACTGCAAAAACACCCGTTTCTAGAGCAGATATCTTAGGAACTAGAACTTAGTGGAACTAGAACGTCTTATTTGAAATTATTGACTTAAACCAAACTCCTGTATCTTCCTGAAAAGTTACTTGTCAGTTTTGTCTTATTTCAATTGTAGTGAGATATTTGCACTTAGAAACTGGACCAAAAATACTTGGTTAGATTTGGTGTTTTTGCTAAGCTTTGTTTTTACCTGAACAGTTTTTCACAAACTGGTAGGCTACATGGCTAAATGTTTCTCATTTGATGTTTTGCCTTAAAAACTGAACAGTGTCTGTGGATTAAAGTTATTCCTTTATCAATCTGAAATGCTTGTCGTGTCTTTTACTCCCAGATAAAGCTGATCATAGGAAAGGAGCCTCAGTGTCGGCCTCTGACGGCTCAGATCCTTCCCGCTCACTTGGCGGCGGTAGCCGCCGCCATCGGAGGCTCCTTCACACACCGCACAAACCATGGCGCCAGCCCAACGCCGAACCACGCCCTTTTCCAGACTCAGGCACTCCCCGCCGCACTGCTCCGCCCGGCCCCCGGGCCTGTCAGGACCTCTCATCCACAAGTCCTCTTTGCCCCTTACTGAACCTCGTCCGCCTCAAAGACCAAACCGCGTGGAGTCACTGCATCCTCCTACTATGCATCAGATTACTGGACATCTTCAAGCCGCCGTGTTGGAACCTCTAGCTCCTCATTCGGGTGGTTCATTCTTGTGCTGGATTTATTTCTCCGATCCTGACGAGCTTTCAGTGCCATGGCTAACCCGTCCTGGACCGACCCGGACCTACAGTACATCGAACCGCAATAATGTATAAGACTAACCCTGTGAACTATGCAGTGTTGTTGCGTCCTGACTGGTATCTGGTGCGTGGCGCTTGGATCTTTGCTGACATGGAGGAGTCACTCATAAGTTAAACAGGTTGTTACTGGTACCGAGCGCTGGAGAAGCCCTCCTCTGTTCCTGTATGCACTTTAAGCTCTTTCTCTGATGTCTACAGTAGATGGTTAGACCGTGTTAGTTGGTTACTGTGTCTTGTAAAGTGTGTGTGTGTTTTTCTTTTTTGCATTTGTCTCTGCATATCTTTATGTGTGTGTTGGGGAATGTTGGGCTACATGTATGCGAGTGTGAGAGATATTTCTATCCATCGAAAGCCATTCCAGTTGTTATCCAGCATCCATCGTCGCCTACTGTCTCACTGCAAAAACACTAAATTACACCAAGTATTTTTGGACTAGTTATAGTGGAAATAAATTAATATACAAAGAAAAAAAAATCAACTTAGAAGTAATTTTTAAGCAGAATATGAGAGCTTGTTTTAGTAAATAATTCCTTAACACAGCTTATTTCACGTAAACTTTTTTTCTCATAAGTGAAATAATCTAGAACTTTTTCATCTGTATTGTCTGTTTTCCAGTTACATACTGCCATTTTATAGCACAATCAAGTAACTGTTAGCTTCAGTTGTTATAAAAATGCTATACCAAATATGGCTTAAAAGAAGTTTAACTTTGTAATTTAATGCCTCTGTCTCTTTAAGAATTCCTGCTTTTTCAGAAGCTCCGCCTTCAGGAAGTCATCACAACATGGCTGCTCTATTAACCCTTTAACAACGTTTATACCAGCGTTTCAATGAAAAGTAGCTTCTATATTGAGCTCAGCAGGTGAACTGTTACACTAGGTGTTTGCTAATTGCTGCTGACTAGTCTGAAGGAGCAGGAGAGGGATGCTCTGTAAGGCGGTAGCTTGGAAACTGCAGCTCAGAGGAGTAGTGGCGCCTCGAAGGCGGAGCTAGGTCCACCCTGGTGTTTTGAACAGCTGAATGGTTGCCATGGAGATTAAAGGATCCTCAAACATGCATCAAAAGAATCAAAGCAACTCTCCAGTTTTTGATGAGGGAATGACATTATAACATAATGCAAAGCTCAAAAAAGTATTTTTTTTTCATGATACTGGCCCTTTAAGGAATTATTGACTTAAAACAAGCTCCTATATTTTCCTGAGAAGTTCCTTGTAAATTTGTTTTGTTTTATTTCAATTGTATTAAGACGTTTGCACTAGAAACTGGAACAAAAATACTGTTTTAGACTTTGTGTTTTTGCAGTGCTCTGGCCAGAGGGACCACAAAAGCTTGTTGTGTTAAATGTTGTGTAAAAGATGAACAATTTCAAATAAATGAATCCTAATTTGTTATTGATTGTGTCCCTTTAATCATCTGCTTTCGGTTGTTTCTTTGTCTTTTCCTCATTTTTGTGTGATGATGATGATTTACTTTTGCGGGTTTTAATAATAGATACTGGCCTAATGAAAACACTTCAGTGTTTCAAATCCGCAAACTGATTTTAGTAATGAATAAAAACCCTGAATGAATATAAAATCAGTTTTTAAATGATGATTAAATTTCTAACAGAAATCTAAAACACACGTTTGTTCCATAAACCTGCCATCTACATGTTAAAACTGGAAATGTGGAGAAATTTGAGAATTACCTTTTTAACACCACGCTACAAAATACTAGATCCAAACTTTGACTAGGCCACTCCAATAAAAATCTGGATTGTGAACTGGATTTACATCTATGTTTATGGATTATTGTTCAGCTGAATAACCAAAGTGCTCGTCTCTTTTGGGTCATGAACTGACAGCCATGTGTTCTTCGTTTGTGTCATTTCTGATCAATAACAATGATCGTGTTTCTTATCTGCTTTTGGGTTTCTTTGGGTAAAGGAATCATATTTTTGTTTTTAGATTGTTCAGTCTATTTTATGGTGTCAAAGGTTCTATTAAAGCAATTATTTAAAAAATTGAATAAATCTGTAGAGGCAAGTTTGGGTTTTTTTTCAAACTCAATTTTAATTTTATTTTCAATCAATTGGTTTTCAGTCATTTAATTATTTCTCTTCGGTTTATCTGTGAGCTCCAAAAACGTCAAAACCCACAGAACACGATGATAAAGCCAGAGATAATCAGCTCTTCACCAGGATCTGATGATTTTTAGCTTCAATGGAAACATGAGGTGTTTTTAAATGACGTTATAATTCAAAGCCTGGATGGATTTATTGAAACGGAAAACAGTGAGAGGCTTCACTAAGTAGAGGAAAAGTTTCTCTGTTTGATCATTTTACGAGTCCAAAACGTGCTGGATCTGGGAACGTAGGCGGCCTTTTGAAAATCTGAGCTATATTTAAAGTAAAAATGTTCTTTAGCAAAGAGAAACATGTATACTGCTGTTTCATGTTAATTAAATTCAGCTCTGCTTTTTGATGTAGAGAAAATGCTCCCTACAGTCCTTCAGTTATTTCTCATCCAGTTAATTATCCAGATATTTTCATATTTTGTATTTAAAAAAAGAAACTTATTTAAAAGATTTTTTTAACGTGTGGCATTAATCCAGATTAAGTGCTTCCGGTTTTATGTAGGTTAAGTTTACCAAATTATTTCTATTTGCTAAATGTCAGAATAATTGAAACTGTATTTTTCTTCAGATTTACACGTTTACATGTATAAGTCAGAGCATTAAACACAAACTTTACATAATCAATAAAAGCAAACAAAACCGAAACACAATAATAACAAAATCTGTTTCTAGAAAAGACAACTACAAAATAAAATAAAAGCAAAAAATGCAAACAAAAAAAATTTGGAGGCTAAATATTACTCCTTTTTATGTTCTGTGCATTTTCTAATTAAACTGCTGCAAATTTCTCATTAACTTGTGATATTTTAATATAATTTACAATTATTTTATCATTTTTATAACCTTAACCCAGGACTTTTTATACAGTCTGTTTTAGTAATTACCAGATAAAATTCTGTTTATTAGTGTCAATTAAAACATTTCACACTTTAATATGCCTTAAACATAAGTTAGTAAATAAATGAATTAACTATGAAAATACAGATGTTTTTATTGAACCGACTGAGTTTTTTATACATTTATAAGGTTTGAACTGGATGTTCAGATGTTTTCTGTTCACTCCAGATCTTAATAAATCTGACTGAGGTTCTGTTTACTGCAGCCAGTCCGACCCAAATGCATAATTTAGCATTTGCTCTGCGGTTTTAAGCAAACATTACCAGAGTGAACTCGCTCTATTTTCAGCTGTGAATAATTACACATTTTGAGTCCTGAGTGTTTTCAGTAGCAGTGTTGAGTCTAAATAAACCAGTGTGTGTGTGTGTGTGTGTGTGTTTATGGTAATTTGTCACCCAGTGAGAATTACCACTGTGTTCATTTTTAGTTTTCCTGTAGAACATGAGCTTATTTACTCCCAGTTTTAGACATTTCTGTGTTTGTTTGAGGATTAAAAGATTCTTTAATACAGGAGAAAGTGCAGCCTGTTTTTACTCACACCCGATGTGATTTGTTTTTTCTCCTGAATTAAACAGCGGGTATAGTTTGAGCAAACGTATCAATGCTTTAATAGGTATATGAAAATCCAATCTGCTGGGTTAATTTAGATAAAGAACGTCTTGATCTAATTTGGATAATTAACTGAGCTTAATGTACTGTTTTATTACTGGGATTAATTGAAATCTATGTGATTAAAATTATTTTTTTTTATTTGTAAAGTGCCTCAAGATAACATTTATTGTGAACTGGCATTAAAAGAAAACTAAATTTAATTGAAAAAGGACATTCGCTACAAACAAAATTGTAAAATAGTACATTTTGAGGTATTAAAAATAAAATGTTACATTGATTCAAATCTGTTCCCACCTTTAACGTGACGTATGTAAATATTTATTTAGATGAAAAACGCATAAAATGTTAAAACATAAAAATAAAACAGCAGTTTTTGACATTCGTAAATATATTTTTCAATAGGAGTCTCGTTTATCTTCAGCTTTCTAGCAGATGACTGAAAGGTTTAAGTCAAAACTGTCAAATCTGAAATTGATTAGCCACATAAAACAATAAAAAGTAAATAAACATTAATCCCAGAGGATGGTGCTGCCACCACCATGTTTTTCTGTGGATATTGTCTCCGTTATGTTTTGTGTCAAACACATTCGAAATTGTGACTCAGAAGTTTAGTTTATTTGCAGATTTTCAGTTTTGGATATTTTCTCTCCAGCGTTACTCCTCGGTTCAGACATACAGAGATAGATCTGCATGTAGACACTAAAAGTACTTTCCAGAAATTTCTGCAGCTCCTTCTTGTTGCTGTCAGCCCCTTGGCAGCCTCTCAAACCAGTTTCCATCTGGACTTTTCTACAGTTTTGGAGAAATGTCCAGTTTCCGTAATGTCCCTCTCATCCCGTTTCCTCTTCTGCTTGATGGCTGCCTTCACTATGCTGTGGTATATGTATATATATTTTTAAATTGTGGATGCATTTCCCTTTCACTGACCAAAACATTTGCCCAATTAGTTCCAATTGATCCTTCATAATCTCAAAGCTTAATGGAAATGAGCAAATGTCAGTAAAATTATGAATTGGATTATCTATAATTGATAGCAGATGTGATCTAACGGCTGAAACTAAAGTAATAGTTAACATATTTTTCAAGATTTCGCTAAAATACTTATATTTCTAACCTTTGCACTTTTCCAGATTACGACAACAAACTCAACGCAAGACGTGATTGTTGTGTAAATTGGTTTTAAAAAATACAACAACAAATCTTTAACTATAAACTTTAGCAATCAGTATACAAAGCCTAATAAACAACATAACTTTACATTTATTAACAATATTACCATGTTTTCCTTCCGGTTCGCTGCTATGTGTTTCAAAAAAGATATTTTCACTCAGATAAACCCACATCAATACTAAGAACATGACGCAAACACCTGACGTACCTTAAAATACGTTTATTCCTTATTGCTAAAAGGGATAAACACGTTTTTGACCAAGGGGAAACAGACGACTTGCCAACTTCTGGGTTGCCATGGCAACGTGAGGCTAAAATGACACGCAGAGCTGCAACAGGCTGATTCCGATTCTGAACTCTTTAATAGATGACTTACAAAACAACATTTAATTTACTTTTGGAAATGTTATGGTAAGTAAACATGCAAGTAGAAGCCGACATGCTATAAACAGTATCTAAGCTAGCTTTAGCTCTTTTAAGCTTTTACATGGATTTTTTCACACTTGGAACATGTTACTGTATGTCAACATGCTAATGATAGCTTGCAGGCTATCATTAGCATTTAAACTAGCATTGAGTTTTTAGATAATTTTCATTTTTAAATGTTTTTTCACACTGCATAGAGTATGTTACTCTAGGTCAACATGCTATTGATAGCATTCTATTAGTGTTTAAGCTAGATTTAGCTTCTTAGCTAATTTTAGCTGTTATACAGATTTTTTCACACTGCATTCTGTATGTTACTGTAGGTCAACATGCTATCAATAGCCTACATGCTATCATTTACTATTTTAGCTAATTTTAGCGGTTTTGCATATTGAACGTAGTATACTACCTAGCATTTTTATTGGCATTTTTGTTGTGAATTTGAAATATAAACAACTTTGTGGTGATCTATTACATAGATTCTCAGTGAAACCCTTTTACGTTTGTTGTAATATGATACATTTTTAAAAAAAACAACTCAACAGCAGGAAGGCTCCATTTCTCCTGGCCTCCTTTTTTCAAGGCACAGAAATCTGACATTTTAGCAGGGGTGTGTCAGATACACAAAATCTACAGTGCAAGCCTGCAGACTCACCATAAATACACTGATTAAGTCTGACATCGGAAATCCAACATTGCTTCAATCCATTTAGAAAAATAAAACATCACAGAGTACAGCAGGTGAACGTATTTCAGCATGTTGGAGAGACTGTAATCCACCCCGACAACATAACTCAGACAGTACATCTTTAAACCGGTGAACTTTTCCATGAACCCCAACCTCATTCATCTACTCTTTGTTTGTTGCACATGTAGCCAACACACTCCCACTCTTCCTGATGCATTAGAGTTGGCTTTCCACCAAGATGAAGGGTGATTTTCCCACCAAACCCCTCCTCAACAAGCCAAAAGCAATACACAACGAGTCGCCTGCCGCTCTCTGGCCACCATTTCACTTCCAGTCAAAGTCGCTGGAGAAAGGATTACAAATATCTGTAAGTGGGATGTGGGGCAGCTCTGTTCTGCTGTTTAAAGGAGCCATCGGCAGAGACGGAGCGTGATTCCTCCAATGTCAGCAGGGAAAGTGCTGCGGACAGCTGGAAGTTCAACCAAGCGAGTGCTGGAATGGAGATTAGGCCAGAATGAGTCATGATGGGGGAAAATGTCAGATCATTAGGCTATTAGTGGAATCAAGTGGACCTTAACTTCTGCATGTTTCAGGAATATAAATAATGACAAATAAAAGCTGCCAAGTTTTTATTTTTTTGTAGCAAAAACCTTAAAATACAGACGGTAAAAGGGAAAATATCTTGGTAAATAAGCCAGTAAAATCAAAAATTTTAATATAGAATTAAATCCAAAGAATTTATAGTTCAGGGAATTATGATTTCTTTAAAATGAGTTTAAGTTGTACGTTTTTGCTGCTCCTATTTTGCATACACATCCACTCGACCACAATAATTATTGGACTTTATTTAAGAAAAACGCTGGTAGCTAATCTAACCTAATACTGGTTATTTAAGTTACTGATGTACAAACCTATTATTATTAAAATATTAGCTAATGGATTTTGATACATTATGGAACCTTATAGCATTGTTTTACAAATATTCTGTCCTTTCTTCTTGTCAGAATCTCTAGACCATATGAACAGAAAAAAATGGTTTCTGAATCAAAAATAATTTCTAAATCTAATCAAATCGCTAGACACTGAAAAACTGGCATCCTTACACTGAATATCTCCTCATTTGGGGTTAAATAAATGATTTTAAACATTCCAGTTTTTGGGACACTTATTATTTTATCTAGAAATTTCATTGTATTTGTATTGTAATGTCCTTTATGTCCTGTATATTTCACAACATCACATTTAATAGTAATCTATTCTCTTATCATAATGCCATGTTTATGGTACATCTAATTTTAATAACATTATAGGAGTATTTTAGCATTATTAGTCAATAGGCTCGTTGCACGTCATCTTCCGGGTTCGGGGATAAGCGGCTGCGTCACTTCCCCTTCAACTGAAAATGGCATTTTTTTATACCATTTTTTGCCGGGCTTCTCCAAGCTGACCATTAAAAATGTCCATCGAATCATCTAAAGCGCCAACAAGGCCTTAAAATGACTGCCTCATCATCATACATTCACGGATACGAAAGTGAGTCTTACTTTCCTTAAACATCGTGGCTAACGGTTGAAATGTCCTCGCACATGCGCAGAACGAACGGTCGTAGGGTTTATTCCACGCATGTGCGAGCAGACGAGCACAAAAACAAGCGGATAGTGTTGTACTGTGTGCGTTACTTTACCTGTTCAGTTTATCGCAGCTTCTGACTAAGAACAGATGACCAGTTCGTTCGTAGGAGATGGGCTACTGTTTTCTAAAGGAGGTGGAAGCTAGGGGTGAAAGGCGCATGCGCATTTCAACGACATGCTGAAATCACAGCGCCGTCTAGTGCCTTGGGGTGACAACGACAGTGACCTCTAAAAGGAGAACTTTGTGTTCTTATATAAACTTGCAGTAGATTTAGTAGAGTCTCTGATTTAAACTTGAATTTTGTGTAAAGTCTCCAAAAACCAGAGAACAAATTGTTGTGAGGCAACAGAGCTAACAACCAGGCAAACGTGGAGTTCTTATCTATTTATTTATTTATTGATTGATAAATTCCCTTTTGGTCTTGTTTTCTTTTACATTATGAACACAAAAATAATAATCTCCAGTCTCACTATGTGATATTTATATATATTACAAGTGAAACCAGATATTTCCTTATGTCTGACATTAAACAAAACAAATTCTTCTCTATTTTTGGTCAGTTATTATTAACTAAATAATTTCTCATCCTCTACCCCCACAAATACGTACATAATTCAATAAAAGTGCAATAGGAATTGTGATTTGCTCATTTCTCTGCGATTATGATGCCTGCCCAGAGCTGTAAAATTTACTGAGACTGGAGAAAAGTCTGTTGTTTTGCTGGAAAAACAGCCGAGTCAAACGGAGCTTTGTTTGCAGGATTAGGAATGGGAACATATTGGCTTCCTTGTCTCGAGCCAGAAGAATGCTGGCGAAAAAAAACAACAAAAAAACAAAAAACCTTGAAAAGAGAGAAAAAGGCATTCATTAAAAATAGAGAATCTTAAAATTACTGAAGCAGAAAATGTAACAAAATTTAATTTGAAATAAATAGAAAGTAAAAACATGAACATTTATTATTTATTTTAAAGATACGTGAACCAGAGACCATTTTGTTTTTTATTAATTGTAATGATGAAAAACTGTGTGTTGTTACAATCCGGCCTGACGAAGCTTTAAGCAAAACAACAGAGGGCTCATTATGACCCCAATGTATAAAAACAGGAATCCTCTTCCAGCTGCTCTGTAGTCACAGATATCAAGTCATAATGATGTGACATTTTCAGCTCCTGTGATCAAAACAGGCCTTTGTTTGATGCTCCTGGCATTTCCTCATTCACAAAGAGAACAATAGATCCAGAGCTTGACATACCTGCTCGACTGTGACTGAATAACCAGCAGCTCTGTCTGCCTAACTAATAAAATAATAATAATAGGAGAAAGTTTTTATGAGCGTTAATCCCAGTTACAACCACATCGTAAAATTTAGAGCATTGTTACCTGTTTTTGAGGCGTTGGGCAACAGATGGGTGTATTAGGGCCACTGGAGGTAGAAGCAAAGCAGGAAATTGCTACTAAAAACTCGGAATTTTTTTTATTAATCTAAAAAAAATTTATAGATTAAACTTGGACATTTTTCAATTTGAAAAGTTGAAAAATCCCATAAATTTTTAGATTAATCTCAGAAATGTTCTGAAAAAATGTTTTGAAGTTTTCAAAGTCAAAATTTTGCTACAAAAGCCTCAAAATTTTTTAGATTAATCTGAGAAATTTTCCAGAATAATCTTAAAATTTTCTGACTTTGAAAAGTGGAGTATTTGCTAGAAAAGATTCCGAAATTTTTTAGATTAATCTCAGATATTTTCCAGAAATTTTTTTGGAAATTTCAGATTTTTAAAAGTGGGAAATTTGTTGGAAAAAACTGAAATTGTGTAACTAATTTTAGACATTTTCTGAGTTTTAAAAGTAGAAAAATTGTTAGAAAAAATTAAATCTGACTTAAAAAAGTTGAAGATTTGCTAGAAAAGGTTATGAAAATTTTACATTAATCTTAAGAATTTTCTAGAAAAAACTTAGAATTTGGAAAGTCTAATTGTCTAATTTTCTAATTCAATTAGACTTTTGGATTTTAGACTTTCAAAAGTCTAAAATTTTAGAATTTTGAATTTTTCAAATTCCTAAAACGCCATCATATTGTTTGCATATTCTGAAAACATTTTGGACTGTATTAAGTACTTTCAAGTCTTTTAGAGACACGACTTCGTAGCTCCACTCAGCGTAAATCTTCGTATTTTCTTCCTGAAAGTGCTTTGCTGAAAACATACAGGACATGATAAAAGCACTTTGAATGCTGGCGGTCCATCAAACTCCTGAGACAGCTCTCTGGCTTGCAGCGTTGTTAAATCTACACGCGTCCAGATGAAGGAAATACTGTACGTCACCGGCTTAATGGACTGGAATGTTAATTGAGGCATTTGTCATGATGTTGAATCAAAGCCTTTCCATGCGCGTGAAGCCGGCTGCCCCGACCCGCCCGGCGCTGCCAGGACTCCCTGCAGCGATGCTGGTCGGTCAGTGCAGCAAAGAATCTGTTTCAACATCCTGCCTGAACGCAGCGGCCTTTGGATTTAAATGAAAAATGAAAAGCAACTCGAGATAACTAATGGAAAGTAATGCACGTCTTTCCTGTTACAGTGACAGAAAAACACAAAGTGATGGATTTGACAGAGGAATTTGGCCAGGGAACGACATCCAGCTGTGCCAAGCAGGTAGCCAGGTCATAAATCAAGGCATTGCAGACTCAAATGAACTCAGAGCTTGTAGAAATAAAGACCACATGAAGTTCGAAAGATGAAATCATCTATTTATTGATTCCAGTAACGCTGAATGTTTTCTTTTAAAGTTCACATCCATTTATCCCATCGCTGCAGTGCTGTTTAACGCGTCCCTCTGTGCAAACGTTCAGCATATCCCCCCAGGTCATTTAGAAACTATCTGTTGCCCAACGCCTCAAAAACAGGCAACAAAATGCTCGTAAATGTTACTGTGTGGTTGTAACTGGGATTAACGCTCATAAAAACTTTCTGGTATTATTATTTTTACTGGTTAGGCAGTCAGAGCTGCTTGTTATTCAGTCACAGTCGAAACCCACAGTCAGATAAATTAAATCTGAAAATCGCCTGGAGATGAAAATCATTGTAAATTAGAACCATTTAAAAAGTGGTCAAATGAAGTTAAAAGTAATTTAAGCCGCTCAGCTAAAGTCCAACAAAAATAGTCATGATATTATCTAATTGTGAACATTTATCTGTTTGACTGGAGGACAAATGATGAAGTGAGACACTAAAACGAGGAGGTGAGGTTGAGGGAGGCTTACTGAACACAATCAGATAAGTGAAAACATGTTTTGATCAGCAACAGTGAGCAGCCGAGATCATTAGCAGTTAAAAAAAGCTACAAAGGAAATAAATTAACTCTGGATCACTGATGGATTACAAACAAAATGTTTGAACAAAATGAACTCCTGACCAAATTATTATTATGATTTCATTAATAGTTTGGTTGTTTCTGTCCAAGATTCTCTTCTATGTGTAACAATAGAGATGAAAATTCACATTTTGCACATTTCTGTACTTCCTTTCGAGTCTCTACTTTGTCAACAAAATGAGTCGTTTCACAGACTTTCCAAATGTAACAAATCACCAGGCACTGTCTGTTACCTAGCAACCCCAGCCAAGCCCTGCCCGTTACCTAGCAACCTAGGCAGAGTTCCAGCACGTTTGGGCCCTGTTTTCATGACAAAAATCCAACAAAAGTTGAACTTTTTCCCCATTTCTATTAACAAATTTACATGAAGACGTTCTAATTACAATCTCTCTTTACGCAGCATTTCAGTACACATCTAAAAGTTGTAATGCCTCGCCACGCCACTAGTCTGTGTTAGGTTCTTTGAAACTAAGTGTGCATGTGTTAAGAAAATGTACAGTATAAACACAACAAAGCTCTTCCACTTTCACCAGAACTTGTCACATGAACAGGGTCAGCTGCTTTTACTGCTGTATTTGCTGTACAATGGCTGCTGGAAAAGGCAAAAGTTTTGTTGTTGACTTGGAATCCAGAAACCACTTGCTGCATTTTTGTTGTTTGTGCAGGAGGCTCAACTTCTGCTTTTCAGTGATCTATGGTTGTGTAATTATAAATGTTGAGTTGGGAGGTGTGGCCAGCAGCAGCATATTTTAATTTATTTAATAATAATTAGATGTAATTAATTGTAATTTAGTAAAGAGAATAACAATAGTAGTAATAAGATGAGGCATTAAACTGAAAAACAAATCAACTAAGAGGAATGTGGAACCGTGGATATGCAGTAGTGTACCAAAGAAATCTAAAGATAGAAACAGGAGTAATTTTAATAATCCTGAAAAGTTTTAGTGATTTGATGTCAGACAGTGAAGAAAAAGAAAGGCTTAGGTCCCTACATATACTTATATAGTATGTAGGTTTAGGTTTTAACTGTTGAATTGATCAGATCAAAGTTGTTGTTTTGCTCCATCTGGCTGCATGATTGATGCTATTGTCTTCTTTACTGAATAAGCTCTTCTGAATAAAATGAGGCTCATGAGTCAAAGTGTTAGAATGACACTTTCATGAAAAATGTATTATTCTCAAAACAAAGAAGAAAAAAACGGATTATGAAAATGCACCTTTGTCTCCCACTCACTGAAACCTTTCTATCCAGCTGGAAAACAAAAACCTAAGACTTTTAAATAATTCAAACATTTTCCGTTCTATACATTGTGTTAGAAATGTATGAAAAATCTCTCCTTTCTTTGTGACGTGAGCAATAAAAACTACAATTGAGAAAACATTTATGTTAATAAAAATGGTCATCAAAAAAACTATAACTAACTAGGACTATATTGTGAGAAATTATAGCTATAACATCCTTCGTTTTTGTGCTTTTGAATCGATTTACTAGCCTTTCAAACCGATGTGAAATTGATTTATATTTTCCCCCAACACAAGCAGTTTACGTCAGCTGTTGGCAAATTACGGCACTCCCCCTAGTGGCACAACGTCCACAAAATGGCGGCAGCAAAAGTCCGTTGGTTGTTGGACATGAATACATTTTTTGGAAAATGTTATCTTCTGCTGGGTATTCATTACACATAATAACAACACAATGCACCTTAAATTACTACTGTAACCAATAAAAACTAAGCTGAAACTAAGCAATATTTAACTAACAAAAACACTCTAAAACGAATAAAAACTAACTGAATTAGACAAAAAGTCACAACTAAACTAAACACTGCAAAAAGACAAAATCTTACCAAATATTTTGGTCTAGTTTCTAGGGCAAATCTCAGTTCACTTGAACAAAACTAACTTAATAACTTTTCAGCAAATATATGAGCTTGTTTTGAGTTAATAATTCATTAATGATGATTAAAAAAAGTATAGTTCACTTATAACATGATATTTCCCATGTTATAAGTGAAATAATCTGAACAAGCACTTTTTCAAATAAATATTAAGGAATTATTGACTCAAAACAAGCTCATATATGTTTCTGAAAAGTTACTTGTAAGTTAGTTTTGTTTTATTTCAAGTGTACTAAGATATTTGCACTAAAAATTAGACCTGAAATACTTGGTAAGATTTTGTGTTTTTGCCGTGATGACTGAGTTTTTGTCCCAGATTCTAGTGCAAATATCTTTGTTCACTTCAAATAAGACAAGACTAAACTTTCAAATGATGTTTATAGCAAGATGTAGGAGCTTGTATTAAGTTATTAATCCTTAATATTGATGAAAATGTTTTAGTTTCAGTGGCAGATTATTTATAAAAATTGTCTTATTAAAAATGTAATATTCTGGAACTAGTCCTATTTTATTCATCTTAAGTATTTATTGACTTAAAACAAGCTCCTATATCTTGCTGAAATGTTACTTGTAAGTCAGTTGTGTTTTATTTCAAATGTATTAACACATTTCCACCAGAATAGAATAAAAACACTTGGTAGGATTTTGGGTTTTTGAAGTGTAATGAAAAAATCCAAAACTATTGTAACCCTGCTGCAGAGACTGCTAGGTCACCTCTTATTAGCATGCATTGCTCAATCCTCTCCTGTCCCCTGCAATCGCCTTTATGACAAGCACATCAATTACTGAGCCATTAATTATTGGCCGGAACAGATGTCAGTCAAGTGAGACGGACACTTTGACCCTGATGGAAAACACAAAGCTATAAACACGCAGATTGAGTCTGGCTATGGGCGCTTGTGTCTGAACGCAAGAGGAGGTTATAAATTTTGAGGACAGGAAAGCCAGGTAGAAGCAGAGCTTCCCTGACAATGACTGCCACATATTTCAGATAGTATATGCACTTATCCTGCTGCAATTCAGCTCAAGAAAGCACAGAGCACCCCGGTAGGAGACATTAGCACTTTTAATTTGGGCCATATGGTGGGAAGATGTGAGTAAAGGAGCCGGGAGAAGTGAGTGAATGACTACTGCAACACTGCAATTTTTTATTAGAACCTTTGTGAAGCCCTGCAGAGTGAAAAGTTTCGGATCAGGTTTATTAAACATTATTTCAGGCTCTTCGACTTGCAGAGAGCCATACCAAAAGTTCTGGGGGTTTTTTTGCTCTGCAGCTATTAAGTGTCCAACTGTTATGTAAGGTGGACAGGAAAATATAACCTACAGTCTGAGACAGAAAGAAGCTTCAGCATTTTTTTTCTTTTAATATACAGTGTTGTGAAAAAATAATTGCCCCCTTAAAGATTTATTATGACGTCAAAAAGATTTTGAACAAACACAAAATGCTGATTTCATTTGATTATATAATTTGGTTTGGGTTAAATATATATCCAAAAAACCTGGACATGTGGAAAAAGATCTGGAAACTGAGTTTAATTTCATTAGCCTGAAAAGCATGATTGACAGCGCTAAGCCCCGCCTCCTGGCTTTGATTGATTGCTTTTATCTAGCACTGGGAGAAGGCAGAGGATTTTATTTATTTATTTATTTATTTTTCAGATTTTCTGTATTATGTTATACTATCACAACACATAGACAGTTTTAACAAATATATTAAATTTTTTTTTATGAAAGTTGCATACTGCTGCTTTAAAGCTGGGTTATGTAACTTTTATTCAAAAATATGTTCCTTTAAACTACTGCTGCGCAAGTTACTCAACAGGGTGTTGCTGGGTAACCAAAAGTTACTTCACAAGTTGTTGCTAGGTAACCAAAAAGCGAGTGAGTTAGTTGATCCCACCAACCTTGTTGAGCGGCTGAAGTCTTTCTAGATTGGAGTTCAGTGACATTAATATTCTGTCACATGTGTTATCTATTGATATTGATCACATGTCTATTGCGCTATATGTTGTTATTGATCTATTGATCAACCCTGTTAGTGACCATAGGCATTTCTTACGTGAACAAACTTAAAAAAATAAACTGCAGCAAGATGTAGGAGCTTATTTTAAGTCAATAATTCATTAATATTTATGAAAAAGTACTAGTTTTAGTGGCAGATTATTTCATTTATAACATGGGAGCAATGTCTTATTAAATAATCTGCCAATGAAACTAGGATTTTTTCATTAATATTTAGGAATTATTGACTTAAAACAGGCTCCTACATCTTGCTAAAAATTATAGTTTTACCTTATTTACAATGTACTAAGATATTTGCTCTAGAAACTTGGTAAGATCTTGTGTTTCTGCAGTGCAGATGTGTTAAAATATAAAACTGCACTGAGCTTTCATTTTTGTATTCCATTTTTGATTTTGTTTCACCTCTAATTAAACAGACCAGAAATGTCAAAATCAAGTTTGACACTGACCCACTCAGTCACCCACTGAGTCAAGAAAGCTTTTATCAGCGATTTAAACCACAACACCAGAGCAATCCCTTTCACACCACTCCATTTATTAAGCAGGTCCGTCTGTAAAAAGTAATCATAGGAAAATGTTTGGATAAGATAAGACCTTGGTTTTAAAATACTTAATACTTCTTCTTGTCACCATCTTTCCGCTGTGAACTTCAGCTTATCAAAACAGTTTATATCCACACTTGTTGGGATGAGAGCAAAAACCTTTTTTCCACTTAGAAAACCAGAAGTTGTTTTTCTGTATTCTGGTTTTAAGAATCCATTCCAGTAAGTGGTGCAATTATTTACTGTCATAACACCTAAAACAAATCTGTGGCCACTATCCAACACTGATTGATACGAAGCCCGGTGTTTGGTAATAAAAACCCAGAACTCAAAGTCAAGCGAAATGGACTGTATTGATCATGGTCTCAGTGGCTCTTGGTGATACAACTCCTGGTTTGTTTCTTCTGCTTTCCTCCATTTTGGAGTCGGTTTCTAAGATTTTCAACCTCAAGTCAAAAGCAAAGTGTGTTATTTTAAGAGTAAATACCAAGGTGTTTATGGTACACCCAAATATATGGTTCAACATTTACAAAAATAAACCAATTTTTTGGTGATAATGTACAAAATGTGCATTTTATGTCGGTCTCAACTGCTTCTAAAAAAAGCCCAAGCACTTAAAAAAAATCCACCCAGTTTTTTTTTTTTTTTTGGCAAAATATTAATGCTTTTTGGTGTCTGGAAAATGAAATGTTTCAAAAACCTCCAGAATGTGACGTCACAACTGACAGGGACTGCGCCGTTACCTAGCAACCCCAGCCAAGACCAGCGCCGTAACCTAGCAACCCCAGCCAAGACCAGCCCCGTTACCTAGCAACCCCAGGGAGCCCAGCTTTCCAAAGTTTATTTATTTTTTTGTATTCATTTATTGTATCTATTTGTATAATTTTATGTGTTTATTACCAGCTAGTGTTATAAGCACATTTTTACAGCACTGTTTTAATGACTAGAATAACCGAATTTTAATCTGTCTATGATATTTTATTAGAATAAACTGGATCTCTTTGTCTTGCGGATCTGAGCCTTGAGACTGCTTTTATTATAAATTGAATATATACACTGTTGTAGAAACTAAGTGCAACAGTAGAAGAATGGGCAGCACCAGTTCAGTTCCTTTAGGTCAAGAGTGTTTAAAGTTAACCATCAGCAGACCAGCTAGTTCACTTTAGAATGACACAATATGACTAAGCTAAATAAATTATTTAGATTTACTCCACTGTCCCATAGATAGAGGGAAAGTGGAGTAAATAGATCGATAGATTCAGTTTCTGTGGCCCTATTGTGCATCAACATGTGTTGAATCCTCTGATAAAACATCATTAGTATATGTTCCCATAATAAAATAGAAAACCACAGAGCAGCAATACATATTTGTAACATTCCCAAGGCAACTCTGGCATTAAAGTGGTTGTTTTAAAGTTCTGTAAGCAGTAGAATCAGGTGTTTTCATAAAGCTTTGATTTAACGTAGTCATTGCTGTGGTGTGTTAACACAGTGGTTATCAGATATCACTTAGCTCAAACACAATGCTAATGATGCTGCCAGGACTTTAATTACAGCTGTGCACCACTGCAGCCATGTGAAAGTCCTGCTCTGACTCATTGTTCCTCATACCAGCCATGACAGAGAGCAGCAGCTCAGCAGAGAGGAGAAAAGCAGTCGGCCTCTTCACAGTTATCCATTAATAGACAGAAATGTCATGAGACAGGTCATATCAAAGCCACGTCTTGCTGCCTGCGTTTGATGTGTTGACGTAGAGCACAAGGTTGGACCTCCTGAAAGTCACGGCCGCTCTAATCTCCGTAGCCGGTGGCGTGCGTCACCTGTCCTGGCTGTCATAGGTAACCCTTGGACCTCGCCGTGATGACAGCCTCATCACAGATAACTGAGAATATATCCGTTACGTCCGCCATGGTGTTATGATGTGCAGCGTTCCGGTGATGACCGGGGCTCCCTGCAGCAGCGCTTCAACTCCTCATCTTCAGGCTGGATGATTTCTTCCTTTTTTGCTTCATCCACATCTACCTGCAGGCTAAAGAGGAAGCAGTTGCCACAGCGACGAACCGCAGCCGCATCACTTCATGAGTTCATAAGGTTTATCACAGTGTGTATGATGCCTATTGAAATCCACAGAGCTCCTCTTTGTCTCCCACTCAGGTTGTACAGGTGCTATATTTTCAGGAGAGTCGACTCTAAAGGTTCTCATATATTTTACTGTAAATTTCAGAATGCAAGATTTTAGCAGGTCTAACAGAAAATTGAAATTACTAATAGTATTGTTTAATTTAAACATGTATTTTTGTTGGCGTCATCTTAAACTTACCTTTTTTAAATCTATAATCACAGTTAAAGGTGCAGAATACAACTTTCATAAAAAATATGTTTTCTACATATTTTTTAAATATGTTTTCATGTTGTGACAGTATAATATGAGACAGATAATCTGTGAAAAGATCGATTTCCTCCACCTCCTGTCTGAGCTACTATTGCCATCTGAAGAAATTCACCGCTCCTGAACAATAACAACCAATCTGAGCCAGTAGGAGGGTGTTGGTGCTGTCAATCACCGCATGTACTTGCTGCTAAATATTCTCTGGCGGTGAAACAACTTACCGTTTCACGAAAACTGTTTATCTGTCATTGGAGGTCGTGCTAATTAGCCTGAGAATTCATGACAGGCTGGGCTAACTGTATCATAAAAGCGGAAGGTGAAAAGGGGATGAGCAGCGCCACACGGAGGGTAATTGACAGCACTAAGATCTGCCTCCCTGCTCTGATTTGTTGTTTCTGGATAGTACTGGGAGAAGGCAGAATAGCTTATTTTTTTTAAAAACAGATTATCTGTCTCATACCATACAATAACAATATGTGACAGTTTCAACAAATAAGTAAAAAATATTTTTTTTATAAAAGTTACATACTGCAACTTTAATTTGTGATTTGTGGGGTGTAATGATTTATTTACCTAAGGTGGTTTGATCATTTTAAACCCACTTTATTTATATTTGGTCAGGTTATCTATCTGATATTAACTGAATGATTGGAAATATTTAATTTTCAATTAAGTAATGGAAGACTGAATTATTTTAGTTATTATTCTGATTATTAATAGATTAATCTGAAAAAAGAACTTGCCGGATTGTACAGATTTTTAATTTAATCATTTAAGCCTTTTTTATACAATAGTAAAAAATAAACAATGAAAATAAACAATTCAGTTCCTTTTTTAGATAAGAAAATAAACATTTTTATACCTAAAAAGCGTTAATGTTGCATTAATTTAATGAATTTGAACAAGGTGTAGCTAAAATTACCACTAGAGGAGTTTTAGGTAAAATATATTTACAGACAAAGATGCTTTTATCTAAAGTTTAATATAAAATGTTTATTTTTCGCTTAACTGCTGTGAGTGTGGTGTTCTTTCAACAAATTGCCTTTTTTGAATCTGTATATTCCATTTAATGATTAATCAATTACTAAATTAAATGATTATTTCAGTAATCACTTAATCACAATTAATCCAATTAATTGTTTCAGCCTTGGATAAAGTCTTTTTTCACAGCACCACAGTAGAATTTCAAATCTAAATGATGTTCCATAGGTATCTTATTTAATATTTCCAAAATGTTTGACTTAAACTTCAGATATGTCATTTAGAGAGAGGGGCTTACATACCACAGGAGATAATGGTTTACTTATGGTCCACTGCTGCCCTCACCTGGAAGGTGGGTTGAAACTCATTTAGTGAAATTAAGAATCAGTTCTACACTGTAAACACATCAACAGAAATGGTTATAGTTAATCAAATATCTGATTTAAACAATTCACAGTTATGATCTGATGTGAACGGGGTCGTTTCTTTCTCTTTCCATCTGTTCCCAGTTCTTTGCTTGATTAAAGGAGGTTGTTTCTGGCCACTCATCGTCCTAAAAACAAAGGCCTCCTGCATCTACTTTCCACCATCTTGCAGCTTAATCCACTCTGACAGAATTGCTTAAACCTCGAAGACTTCCAGGTGTTCTTTGCTAAACCTGACCTGCCTTCCTCTGCTGAAGACGACGTCTTTATGCTCCCCTCTGCCTGGACCGAGGAAACCGATTCCTGACCGTATCTCGGCACATAAACATTGTTTGGAATCTGTCTGTTCCAATAAATCTTGACCATGACATGGCCCCCCAAAACCCATTGGCTTCTGGCCAGGGTTAATGTTACAAAATACGTAAAGAAACAACATTAGCATGTCTCACTTTTATTCACTATTCAATAGTTATTACGTTTGTTTATCATAAATGATGCTTCATATCTTTGGATTTAGCTGGCCATGAGTTATGCAGTAGACAATTTTATTATTAGGTAATATACAATTATTATTCTGATGTTTATGTCATAATACACTAGCTGATAAAAAAAAATCATTAATAAAGCGCTTCACAAGTCACTCAAAGATATTGAATCAGTGAAAAAGGGCAACCTTAGTGGAGTAAAATATAGAAAAAAAGTTGTCCACCAAAATACCTTTTTTTTACTGTAGGAAAACATGTAATATTTTGTATTTATCAAATCACATTTTGTTTTCTAAAGTTCTTAGATTTTGTTTTTTAGTCAGTGCTTCTCCACAGCAGGTCTGCTGGATGATTGCTTGTCTTTTTTCTGTTTTACATGACTGCATAGTGACACTTGGTTAACCAATGGCTAATCATTGATGATGTCACGTTCGACAGATTCTAGAGATTTAAAAATAAATACATAATAATACGGTATTTTATTAAACGTTTTGTGCTTTTCTGCCACATAATGTAAACTATTTAAAAAATTTTTCCTCTGAAACCTTTCTAAGAACCGGCCAAGCCATTGCTAGCTTGCTAGCTATGCTAACGCGTGCTAGCTATGGTAGCTAGCCTGAGGAGCTTTTGGATAAATTTAACCGGCAGCCAATCAGAGAGATTAGCGTAGTAAATAATATTTTAATAACTTAATTTAACCGATTAAAAATAAATGTGATTAAAAAAATTATAATTTAACCATTTATTAAATAATTATTTTTTCTTATTTTCTTCTTCTCATCTTCCGCCCAGTAACGCCCCCTGGCGGCCCTCACTTTGAAAAACACTGCCTTTGACCAGCCTGTTTATGTCAGCTTGTATCTCGTTCATCTCAGTGTCAACATCAGCAAAAAGCTCATGGACTGACTTGAATGAGTCACGGCTGGAGCCCCGACGTCCCCAAACCAACTTGGTTTAGTTTTCTGCCAAGAAGAATAACAAACGTCGAAAGAAAAGGTCCTTTCAAGCTTGCAACTAATTAAGAAAAGTAGAGTGAAGGGTTTGAATGTTTATATAACATTTATTTTTCAGTCTTAATAAATTTATAAACAACCGAGTTGAACTCTGGCACAGAGGTTTGTGTTAGGTGGATATATTAGGTGGAAAAAATAACAGAATGAGCCAGAAACATAAACTGTGGAATATTTGACAAGTTCTGAAAACATGTTTAACAAATACTGTTCCTGGTGAATGATAAATTGAGCTGGTGAAATTTTTATCAAAGTATATGTCATATATTTACTGTCAGAGGTTCTGAAACAAAAGTAAAATAAATTAAATCCAAAGCCAAGCACAGCTTTGGAAATATAAAACCTTGTTTTTAATGCACTGCATAAATTTGCATAAGACTCCACAGAGAAAACCCCACTTGCTGCTTTCCATTTGAAAGGCAAGATGACAAATTGAAACCAGAAATGCAGTGTTTGGTGTTTCTAAGACTCAGTGCTGACATAATTTATTGCTCTGTTGAAGGAAAGGCTTACTCCTACAATGAAATGTATTCACTGTGACTTACATTTGGTCAAATTCCCACATTTGAATGAATCGTAAACAGTTTCCACCTCAGGAATTCAGACAAAAGCTTTTAAAGGAATCAGTATTTTCTAGTTCTGGCACAGCTCAGCAAAAACATTAACACCCCTTAAAGTAACATTTTGTCTCATCACAACTACAAATGTACAAATTTAAGACTTAACTCTCACTGTTTTCATGATGCTGTTTGTTCAGTAATGTTCCCTAACAGATTGAATTCACAAAAGTGGGCTCTGTTTATTATTTTGTTGACTTCTGAAGGAAAATTGTCGGATTTTATTACTCAATTACAATAACAGAAATATATTGTCACAGAATAGTTAGAAAATCACACATTTTTTTGTCCATTTTACAATCACATGAATTAAAAAATGAATTAAAGCTAAATAAACATTTTTTTGTGTGTAAAGTGCATTGAGACGACATGCTGTGAATAATTTGGAGTTACAGGAATAAACTGAATTGCACCAAAGTAAAAATGTTGAAAGTTTGTGGTAATGAATGGTAATAGATTTGCAATTATCTATCAAAACTTGAGTTTAATCTCACAATTTACCGAATATTGACTTTTAATTTTAACAGTTTTTAGAGATCAGAGGAAAGGCACATCCTGTGCAGCTGAAGGAAGAAGAAAAATGGCTCCGTTACCACGGAAACCAGGGAAAGGTCAACAGCTAAACTCACTTTTAAAGACTGTGATATCTTCAGAGGAGATACACTCTGATGTTTTTCCTCTAGAGATAAAATTACAGGCCACTGCACAGCCTGGGATGTGGCTATCTGCCGATCAAAAGCCAACCTATAAGAGGAGAGCAGTGTGTTTAAGAAAAGGTTGGTCAGCTGGCAGAAAAGTGTCTTAAAAAAAAACTTTTTTTAGCACCATGTGAGTCTGACGCATCAGTACTTTTGTCCTTTCTTTTCAGTTTTTAAAATCTTAAGTTTTTCTTGTTATCCACATACTACAGTTTTTGAAACTGCAGATGGAGTGAAAATTGAATTTATTTTTAAATTTCTCTGAGCATGATTAGCATTGATTGATTTGTTAAATGCCCACTAACCCTAACATAATCTCACAGAAACTTTTAGAACAAATTAATCTGTAAATTTGTCGCATTTATTCATGATGTAGAGAAATATTCACATTTTGTACCTTTATTTGGGTCTCAACTATTTTTAAAAACAAAAACCACTCAGCTGTTTTTGGCAATAAGTTATTTTTGGTGTCTGGAAATGAGCCGTTTCAAAAACCCTCGGAATGTTCTGTCACATTTGATGCGTTACCTAGCAACCCCAGCCACGCCCAGCCCGTCACCTAGCAACCTCAACTAAGCTCCGGCACTTTTGCAGCTGGTTTTGTATGCGCTGTAGAATCACTGCAGTAAAAGACAAGTGTTGTGTTGTTGACATCATCCTGCGTTCTTGTTGGTTGTGCAGGAGGCTCCACTAATGCTTTTAAAAGATGTACAGTTGTATTATTGAGCATCTGCCACAGCCATTTTCACATGTGAACGGATTATTTGGATTTAAAGTGACAGACGCCCTAATACTAAATAGGTAGAACTGGACAGACTACAAATCTCAATACATAAGAATAATTTTGTGCAAAATAGAGGAGACTAATTAATCCAGAAAACACAAAGAGAACAAAACTAACTCCAGAAAATAAACAAAAATGCACAATAATAAGTGAAAAGCTAATGCAAGAGAGTAAAGAAGACATGACCTAACCACTGTAAAACACAGAGCAACGAACTGATTAAAAAACCTAAAAGACAAGAAATTTCGAGATTATTCTCAGAAATTTTCCAGACAAAATGTGGAAATATTTGACTTTAAAAACTTTAAAAAAAATGCTAGAAAAAATGTCAGAAATTTTTCCAGAAATACCTGGAAATTTCTGAGTGTGAAAAGTCAAAAATTGCAGAAATTTTGAGATTAATCTCAGAAATTTTTTAGAAAATATATGGAAATTACTGAGTTTCAAAAGCTGAAAATGTACGACTTTTTCTAGAAAATTTTTTAGATTAATCTCAAAACTTCTGTGCTTTTTGGTGGAAATGTACTCCTCCTTTTCTTTTCTTCTATCTTAATACGCCGTCGTACAACTCCAATAACTCCCAGTTGCAACTTTTCAAAATGGCCGCTCTTCCCATCAGCAGTAGTAAGCGGCAGGGGAAACATTTATTTTCCAAGACACACGTCAAAGTGCCTGGAAAGTAAAGCTTAAAGTGATACTGCAAACAATGTCCGACTTCAAAACTGGAATTGGTTTTATTTTGGAGAATAAAACCAATTTAATTTGGAGAATAAAGTTGATAAATTGCACTTTATGAAGTTCAAACTACAAAACAACAACAAAAAACCCTACAAAATCTTTTGTGTGTTTTGGTTTAGTTTCTAGAGAAAATATCTCAGTAGTCTTGAAATAAGAATAACTAAAAAGTAGCTTTTCCTCAATGTTAATGAAAAAGTACTTGTTATTGGCAAGTAAAATAAATTAACTTATAACACTGGAAAAATGTGTTGTTTTAAGTGAAATGATATGCCAATGAAACAAGTACTTTTTCATCAAAATGAAGGAATTATGTACTTAAAACAAGCCGAAAAGTTACTTGTAAGTTAATTTTGTCCTATTTCAAGTTTTTAAAGATATTTACACTAGACATTAGACCAAAAATATTTGGTAAGATTTTATGTTTTTGCAGTGCAGGCTTAAAAAAACAAATCAAATCCAACTTCAGTGTGTAAATTTGTATAAATAAACAGCATCAGCTGCTCAATCTGCAATCCCCCAAAGTAATAACTCCGTCTAATGAGATGGAAAACCCGCAAATAACGTAATGCAGCGACTGTGGGGTAATGTTATTCAATCAGCCGTGCATCGCTGCTCTGTCTGGTTGAACATAATCAAAGCTATAAGAGGTTTTATCCACATTAGAGATGAGCTGTGCTGTAAAGAGCTCGGTGTTGTGTGTGTGTGTGTGTGTGGTCTGTTCACGAGGCTGTGAAAGTGTGTTTTGACTCTTGGCTATCATGCGATTTGGCTGATTCGGAGCTGAGAAGATGATTCGTCTGATGTGGCCTCTGAGGATGGGAAATGTGTCAAGAGGCAAGACGATGGAAACAAGCAGAGGAGAGAAACGAGAACCAGTGAGACACTGGAAAATGTGTGCATATGGACTGACACACTGACGTCAAAAGAGGTTTTTAAGTGTGTTTTTCTTACAGATCGTTATTCCAATTAAATGCAATAAACTCTTGGGAAGGTTGCCGGTTGTCTTTGGTGTTTTCCAGCTCTGAATTATCCGTCTCTGGGTAAAATGACGGACCTCAAACTGCTTTGAAGTAAGCTTGAAATGTTGTAATGTAATTCTGTCCTTGGCATGTTGTACGAGTCGACCAAATGTCTATGTGAAATGTAATATTTCAGAGTTTGTTATGCACTTCAGCAAGATTCTCTGAAACTTTTAGAAAAGAAACAGGCCTGTTTTATTACATATTCTTCACCATAACTGACTTAACTATGTTTTCAACATATTCAACATGTGACCAAAACACATGGTTTTAACGAAAATACCAGTACAGCTTAACAAATTTTTTTTATGGTTTTCCCACAAAATAACTGATTAGCATATAATTGTTATCTACATGCTTCTTTTGAGTGGTATGTTTTCATGTCTTTCCCATTTTGAAGATCAGCGAAGAGAAATTATCCCTAAAAATCAATATTTAATCCACAACAAAACAGAAAGTCACTGGTTATTAAATAAAGCAAAACACTATGATCCACTTAAAAAACACAAGTACTCAAATTAAAAGTTATATTTTTCTACATTAGAGCTAATTTAACTAAAAGATTTAATGAGTTTAAATATTTTTTTTTTATACAAAACTTTACCAGTCCTGGCAATAAATAGTGCTCGGATTTATTTTCAGTGTAATTTTCATTTGAAAGAAGCTCTTTGAACTACAAAATGTGACGTTTAAATAAAAATACTTTTTTGTGTGTACAAGTTAGAGTTAAATTATGTTTTACAGTGCTGGAAAAGTATTGACTCACTTTTCTTTTGCTTTTATTTCTGACTTGGAGGCTCATTTAGTAGATAGTTTCTCTCTTCTGTTCTGTTCTGTTTGTTTTGCTGCTGTCCAGGGCCGGTCCAAACCTTTTTGGGGACCTAACAAGATTTTCATTTGGGGCCCTCTCATCCCAAAATGTCAACATGAGATGCTTTATCATTTCTAGGCTACTCTAAATGCAAATATTAGTACTCCTGTCGCAGTAAGTAATAAATTAATTAATATATCAATAAAACAGATTCAGTAATTTCCATTTAGATGATTTATTGTTTTTCTCTTTTCTCTCTTTCTACCAAAAACTGGATAATAAAAGTCTTCAGTCTGGTGTTTTGGTCTTAACTAGCCATTTTTTTTAATTATTTTTTTAAGTTTTTCTTTTTATAAAGACTTCATAATTATTTTTTGTTGTTTCTGTTGTTTTGTTTATTTATTTTGGATATTTAAAATGTCTTCCAGTTCCTGTGTTAAATGTTTATTAGAATTTAAATCTTATTCATCTTGTTATGCCATATTACCACAATATTAGTTGAAATTTATGTGAAAACAACGATACTAACTTCTGGGACAATTTGTTGTCCAGCAAAATTTGTTATCATGACAGGACTAATTATTAGCATAATTAATATTTAGCTTAAATCACACCAGTGTTATTATGACTCTTAATTTGTACTTTACAGGAGTAGCAAACTAAAACAAATTATTTTGAAATGCATAGTGGTGTTTAAGTGTTATATTATTTCATATAATTTAACTGTGCCAGAGTTTTGCTCTTGGGGGCCCCCTGGTGGTGTGGGGGACCCTAACATCATACTGTGAAGAAAAGTCTTTTTATTCTGTGTATTTTTTTCTTCTTCTTTAGTCAGAGGCTTCTTCAAATTCGCTGTAAGACAGACCTCTACAGGAGATCTTTCCTGTCCACAGCCATCAGAACCTAATAACTGAATACATTTGAATTAATATTAGCTAAAACAAAATTTATTTAAAAAAGTCCACAGATTATTTTCCCAAGTTCTTTAACTTGTTGGTTTACAAGATCTGTGAGTCTGAGATAGGATTACTTTTCCACATGGAGTCAAACTGGTGTACGTGATTTATTTTTATTTTCTAGAAAAAAATATTTTTATGTATTCAGATTGCTTCTGTTCTATATTTGTTTTTCGATATCAAAAATAATTGGAACAAAAACAGCAAACGAATCTGCAGAAGAGCCACTGATCTCCACACAGAGAATCATACAAGAGACCATTTTATTGGATTTATTAAGATTCAGACACTCAAAACGGATCAGCCCATCACTAGTAATGCTGTTTTTACATCATTAAATTCATTGAGCTGCAAGAGAGACCACCAGTTAGATTAAATACGCTCCCCGCCCGCAGCCGAAAGATTAGCAAATCCAATACAGTCCATCATATAAAAACCCAAGGGCAGGTATCAATAATTAAAACATGATCAACACTGTGCAATGCAATAAAAGAAGTTCCTTTCAAACACCACCATGGACCTTTTCTCTCTCTTTTTTTTTTTTCTTTTTTGGAAAAGAAAGAAAAAAATTAATTTAAAATAATAATAGGAAAAAAAAGAGAGAAAGTGACAAGACACCAGAGAGATTTTGTTAATAACACTACATATATCTAAAGAGACCATCACTGCCTAACATCTGACCAGCTTCTGTGAAAACGTGGAGCTTGAAGAGGAAACATAAGAGAGGGATTGGCAAAATATTCAACTGTACAATTGTTCGGAGTCTCTAAATAAACTTCCAGGCGAGCTGAAGTAAAGGAAGAAGACGACATTGCACCCTATGAAACATTAGAGTATATCATTTTTCTTTTGTCTTTTTCCATTTTTTTTTATTTTTAACAGACTTAGACTGATGGAGGTTGACTACTGGCCTCAATGGAAATTTAACACTTACATTTTTTTCTGTCATTAATATGCGCAACAAAGTGAAGTTTCCTGATTTATGTCTTTTATTTTTTTTAAACTTTGTGTTAAAGTTGGACAGTGCTTTACCCCGGATATCCCAGAAGAAGACTTGGATCTCGGATGAAGATTTGTTCCTGGGAAGAGTTGCTGGATCCTTTCCTGGCAACTCAACTGCTGCTCCAAACAAACAGTTGGAGAAGTGGAGCAACTTCACATGGGAACAATTATTAACCCTCTCACACACATTCACAGGTTTCTCACTTTCTCGTCTTTCTGAAAAGGGAAGTTAGTCTTTAAACTGAGTAAAAGATAAAAATGTGTTTTGTTTTTTTCTTTAGGAGTTGTAGTGATACATGCATCCGTTATACTGATATACATTTCTTAAAAAAAGTTAAAAAACAACAAAAAAAAAAAACATCAACAAAAACCAAAATAAAAGGTATTAGAAATGCAGCTATACAGAGTCTTTTAGCTAATCCAGGGAGGTGAGGGTGAAGAGCGGGTCGCACATCTGGAAACCAAACGGGTCGGACGTTCCAGATGCTGTCGGGTGGAGCCGAGAGGAGGAGGAGGAGGAGGAAGAGGAGGAGCCGGGTTAGTTACTGCAGCAGGGGCGGCTGCTGGGCTGAGCCGACTCCGTCAGGTCCACGCCCCGGTTCCGTCCGCTGCTGGTTCCAGCGGCCTGCGGCTCGTTCTTAGGAAGTTTCTTGGCTGCGGAGAAATAAATAAAAAAATAAATAAATAAATAAAGTTTTTCTGTATGGCACAAATACAAATAAACAGGCAGTTTATTTGTAGTTCTGGTAAATATTCTCCTTGATCAATTAAAATAGTCGCTTTTCTTGTTCAAACACTTCAAAACTATTTCAGACTGAAAAAAAACAAACAAGCAAAACTGGTGAACCAGCTTTATAAATGTTGATAATTTTGACAGAGAAATTAATATAAAGATACTGGACTAATTTCAGATTTATTTTTCTCATTATTTACGACATTGCAGACATAATCAGAGTTTAAAAAAGACGTTATAAGCTCAACAGTGCCATCTCGTGGCCACAATGTGAATTAATCACTGTCTAAACCTGGAATTTGTTTTAGGAATAAATTGTAGGTTTTCCTGGGGTTCACTTCCCCACATCTCAGATATTTTCTCCTTCTCAGCAAGTAGCACGTGCTCACAAGTAATTTAAATAAAAAAAAGGGATCTAATAATTAACTGCTGACACCCATCAAAGAGTAAACACTTGAATAGTTTTAAATAATTACCAAGTTTGGGAGCATTTCCTCTTTTCCTCTGAATCAGATTTTTTAAATTTTTTTTTTTTTACAATAATTCAAATTGTATGAATTCAAAAAATCCCTCATGTTCATATGGGGGTCATATATTTCAGAAAAATAAAGATTAGACTTCAGCTGTTTACCACATGAATGATGTCAACAAATCGTTGCCCAAAAATGATCCAAAGCTTAAGTTTTATTTCAATTAAATCACAGAGAAGATCTGTGATTAATGATAAATACACCAATTATATTAATTCATTTACAGGATCGTCCTGAATTCATTATTTCACAAACATAGTTTTATCAACTCTAATTTAAGACTTTTTAAGACATTCATGAATGGAATTTAAGACTTATGTCACAGCAGAAATCCACAAAGCATTATCACATATCTATCTATCTATCTATCTATCTATCTATCTATCTATCTATCTATCTATCTATCTATCTATCTATCTATCTATCT
>CAEFZX010018076.1:42541-64090 GCA_903066825.1 Alfaro cultratus
CCATCCATCCATCCATCCATCCATCCATCCATCCATCCATCCATCCATCCATCCATCCATCCATCCATCCATCCATCTATCTATCTACATATATAGTTTTGGAATAATAACAAACAAGTGAGGTGAACAGAGTTCAGCCAATTAGCAATAAATTCATAATAAATGCAAAAACACAAGCAAGGCTGACAGAAAAGTCAAAAAATAAAAAAAATTTCACAGAATACAATTAAAGTCAGTTATTAACAAACTTCAGACCAACTTGCATGTTTTAAATGAATTGAAGACATTTTAAGGCCTTAATTCTAGATATATGAATATAAGACTTTTTAAAGGATGTTTATTCTTTTCACTATATCAAAACAAAAACCAAATGAATTTATTATACAGATTTATTACACTAAGTGCATTTATTTATTTTTTATGATTATGACTTGCAGCAGATTAAAACCCAATGTTCTTTTAGAATCAAGACTACAAAAGTTCAATAAACATTTATTTTTGGTCAAGAAATGTTATGTTGTGGCCTCGAGAATCATAGCGAAGAATCCTCGCTTGACAGTTTCTTTCTATTTTAAAACGATAGAAATTCATGAATAAAGAGAGAAAAAAAACTTTAGAGAGCATGTATCATAAAAATAAAATGTCATATGAGAGTGGAGCTCACTCAAATAAAGGCATGTTTCTACTGTTTCCTAACAAAATATTTATGGAAAACTAATGAAAGAAAAGAAAACTGCAGAATGAGTGGAAATGTTTCTCCCAGTAAAGAATCATCTGGAGACATGATGATTGAATAAATTAATAAAGTGATATTAGGTTATATTTATAGATTTAAGTGTTAAAAACATACAGTTTGTAGAGCAGTGAGTGTTAATTAAAAGATATGAGGATCTAAAATATTTAGTTATGATGCAATTTATCACAATATTTTGTAGTATTATTGTGATAACAATAAAAATGATGACCAAAAATATGTATTACTACTGTTTTGGATAACTGTACAACACATAAAAATAAATGTTCCTGTCTGAACTAAAGACGTCACATATTGAGAGAAGTATGATTTATTTAACTAAACTGCACATAGACACTTCATTTAATCATATTTTAAAATTATTTGATATTTATTGACTCTCTTGTGGGAAAAAACAGTGGAGAAAATAGTAAAAATAACATTTCAATCAGTTTTTTTCAACATGAATAACATAAATTAAAAATCTTTGTCATAACATGACAGGAAATTGAGGAGGGGATTCTTACCGATGGCCATGAAAATCTCGTTCACGTTCATGGAGGTTTTTGCTGAAGTTTCCATGAAGAGCAAACTGTTGTCATCTGCGTATGACTGTGCATCCTGCCAAAGATCAAGACCAATTACAGAAAACCACAATACTCTAAATAAACGGTTTAAAAAAACATGTTAAAATGATAGGAAGCTGCGCCACTGATGTTTTTATCTTCTAAAAAGGACAAATGAAGTAATTAAAGTTGTAAGAGGACCAACCTGGAAGTCCAGAGCTCTCTTGCTAGCGAGGTCGGCCTTGTTCCCGGCCAGGGCTATTACAATGTTTGGACTGGCTTGTCTCTGAAGCTCTTTGACCCAGTTCTTCGCTCGTACAAATGACTCCTGGAAAACAGAGCACAGAGGGGTAAGGGTCGCCTCAATTAGGAAAATAACAACCAAGCCCAAACAATGGCGAACAGGGCCAGAAGAACTATTTATTAAACTGATTCTACAAACAGAAACATCTCAAGAGACAGAAAGTTTTGGTGAAAGATGGAGAAGCAGAATTCAGTTCTCTAATCTGGAGCAAACTTTCAGAAAACAGCAAAAATGCTGAAACCCTGATTTAAGTTGAGGCTAAAAACCTCTCCGGATAAAAAGAAAAAACTGCTCTGGATTTCATCACTGCTCTTTATTCTGCTGCTGTAATATAATGCTTCTTTTTTGTTTTGTTTAATTGTGTTATGTTTTTATAATTTGAACGCTTGATGCTGAAATGTGCTATGCAAACAAACTTGACTTATCAAAAACATAAAATCTTACCAACTATTTTGGTCTCTTTTCTATTGCAAATATCTTACTACTCTTAAATAAGACAACACTAACTTATAAGTAACTTTTCAGCAAGATATGGAGCTTGTTTTATGTAAATAATTCTTTAATATTGATAAAATAATACTAGTTCCACTTGTAGATTATTTCACTTACAAGACATTTTTCCCATGTTATAAATGAAATAATCAGCCACTTGAACAACTACTTTTTCATCAATAATAAGGAATTATTGACATGAAACAAGCTCCAATATCCTATATAAGATGTGACTATTTCTTGTAAGTTATTTTTGTCTTATTTCAAGTTAACTAAGATATTTTCACTACAAACCAGACTGAAAATAGTTTGTGTTTTTGCAGTGTAAAATAAATCACACTGAGAGTAAGGTGTTTACTTTCAATGATTAAACTACATGGAGTGTTTTCAAAGTCTCCTTCAGATAAGAAAGTCACACTATTGAAGATCCAGACATTAGTCTTTCAGATATCAATGAGTCAAGTGTATAAAGTCTATAAACACTGTGATGCTCAATGGTGACTCATCTCTCAGTGCTTAAAAATAAGCTTCTGCATGCTGCTAAAAAAACATATATAATGAAAATGGAAACCCCCACCACGCCCATTTCCTCATATGCCACAACATTTCTGAGCAAGCTAGCGAAGATTAGCAACAGGTAGCAGCAGCAGCAACAACAAAAAGATGACAGAGAAAAGTCTGGCTTACCTCATTTGTGATATCATAGACCACAATGGCTGCCTGGGCGCCTCTGTAGTACATAGGAGCCAGACTGTGGTAGCGCTCCTGACCAGCTGTGTCCCAGATTTCAAATTTGACTGTTGTGTCGTCCAAACATACTGTCTGAGTCAGGAAGGCAGCTGCAGGAAAACAAAGCAGATAAGGCACCCTGAGTCACAGAGAGGGTTTCAGTGAAAGTAAAACAAGCCAGCGCTGTTCGCCTCCCCATGTTTACACCGAGATGGAAGCTCCAGGATTTGATAAACTAACTTCTGTGAAAGGATTTCCTGACACAAAGGTTGTGGCTTTTTAGGGATGCAACGACTGCATTTTTCTGGCCGACTGCTGATTCTAATTTTGGCTGATGCCAATTATTTTAGCCTGAAATGTCGCTAAATATAGCAAGAAAGTGAGTTTGTAGCAGTGTGGTGACTATTGTTGACTCCAAACGTGCAGACATGACTTGATGGGCAGGTCTGCCAGTCAAACCTCTGCAGAGCAGAAGAAGACACACTGCAAAAACACAAAATCTTACCAAGTAATTTTGGTCCAGTTTCTTGTGCAAATAGCTTAGTAAACTTGAAATAAACTTGAAAAACTAACTTACAAATGTTTTAAGTCAATAATTCCTTAATATTGATGAAAAAGTACTAGTTCCACTGGCAGATTATTTCACTTATAACAAGACATTTTTCCCACATTATAAGTGAAAAAATCTAAATTACTTGGTAAGATTTTGTGTTTTGCAGTGCTCTGGCTGATCACCGATTTCCCAAATTTAAGAAAATTGGCTCAGATAAATCAATCGGCTTGTTTTGTATTATCATGCAGTGAGATTCAGACCTATTTACTCCAGAAACACTTTTTACTTGGACTAAAGCAGAATTTTCAATTGCATCCCACAAATTCCAGGAAGAGGCTAAAGGTTACGCTTCAATAGACAAAACACAGCTTTCACCTGACAAAAAGATACCTGAAACTATGAGCAAACGTCTATGAATTCACCTCAGTATTTCCGCGGTTCTTGGTTCCTCACAGATTTCTAAACAAGAGTCAAACTTTAAGTACAAACATCTTTATGTTTCAGAACCAGGAAATCTAAAAACATTCAAAGTATACCTCTATCAAAACAGATAAATCATTTGAGAACATTTGAGAATAAAGTTGCTACCATTTCTTCAGAAGATCACAGAATTTTCTTCATAAAATACTTTTTAATGAATGTGAAAATGTTTATTAGTGACAAATCAAGGAATGAGCAAGTAATTTTGCAACAAAGATCATCAATGTAAGAAATGTTTGAGCTTCTTAGAAGTAAAGCCAGTTAGGCGAACCATAAAAACACCACTTTCTCTGTTAGAAACACTTTATGACACAGCAACTCATGCTAGGTGAAGGAAACTGGGGGTGTTGTTTGTGAGCATAAAGTTTAGTGGGTAAGAAATTGTTTTCTTTTTACTTTTCATGTATCCTCTGTCAGAACATTTGCTTATAAATTTTAAAAAATAAACTGATAACTGGTCACTCTATGAAATCCATATTTACCCACGATAATTTGCTTGAGCTGCAACTGTTTTGCTTTTTAAAATGTCTGGACCAGTGTCTGAGTACAGCTGCAGAGTGGCTCCATGTAAGCAATTTTATGTCACCTCCTTCTATCTGTGCTGATCAGAGTAACGACACTGGTAAAAGTGAAAGAATCTAACTATCATGAGCAACAAGTGTGAACAAAACCGAAAAGGAAAACTTGGAAAAATGAAGAATTACGCTGTGAATATTTATGTGTGTAAGCTATATTTAGAAGGTTTAATAAAAAGATATTTCTACTCCTTTATTTGACGTATAATAATATTGTTCCTCAATAAACGTCAGTTAAATTGCCAGATTTGTGATTTATAACTAGGAACTGAGACTCTTGTGACAGCTGTTTGTTATTAATCTTATTTAATATCCACTACATCACTGATTCCCATGTGAAAAGCAGCAAAGTCGTCATCATACGTACCTCCGATTGTGCTCTCTTGGAATTCGTGAAACTGACCCTTGACAAATCGAAGTACGAGACTTGACTTTCCCACTGCTGACTCTCCTAGAAGCACGAGTTTGAACTGGCAGATCTTGTTGCCGGCGTTAGGTCCATTGGGTCGCGTGGCTCCACCTCTACTTGCCATGTCACTCTGTGTGGTCTCTTCCCCTGAGCGCTGATGTGATGGTAAAAACCTTTAATAACACCTACATAACAGTGAGAGGAAGAAAGACAAAAACTGATAAATCAAGTTGTAAAAAACATTTTTTTTCTACTTAGGCTCCTTCGTGATGTCACATTGTTTCTCAAATGTTGGGATTTAGAATATCTCAGTCTCTGTTTTCTTGTTTTCAACTTGAAAACTGCAGCAGCTTTCAGCCCTGTCACAATCACACATTTTGCTGGACGATAAATTGTCCCAGAAGTTATTGTGATAAATGATACTATTATTGTTTTGAGACTATTTTCAAGCAGCACAATGGTAACAATAGCATAATAATGCAAGAACATTATTAACCCTAACCCTAACCCTAACCCCCAATAAACTTTAAAATCTAAAGAACATTTAACACTAGAAGACAGTTTAATTATCAAAAATAAATAAACAAAACAACAGAAACCACAAATAAAATGAATTATGAAGTCTGTAAACAAAATTGTCCTTAACAAAAAAAAAATTGTTGTGACAAATTAACCAGACTGAAGACTTTTCATGCAGTTTTTGGCAGAAAGAGAGAAAAGAGAAAAACGATAAATTATTCTAATTTACCGTGTGATTTATTGACTTATTGCGACAGGCCAGGCAGCTTTACATCTAAAATTGTAACACAACGCCTCAACAGTCCATTCACTGGATTCCTGTTGTTTATTTTTAAATTAAACATTTTTATACCTCTCCATAACATAAAGGGCATTCACTCTTAGTTAAATAAAAAAAGAGAGGCATTGTTGTTCCTGCATTTGCACCTGTATTTTACTGTAGCTGCTTGTTCCCTTTGACATTATATTACCGACATCTGATACTTTCAAAACCTGCTTAAAATTTATTTGGTCTTCTTCATTAAAACCAAACTTCTTTTATTCTTTTTGTTTTTTTTGTAAAGTGCCACAATATGTTTATTGTGAACTGTTGCTAAATTAATGAACTGAATTTTTCTTTATTTCAGTGACATACAAACAGCACAGATTGGATTTCTGCTGAAGCAGCAACACCAACAACTAATATGTTGGCCCCAAATCCTGCGGCGGTGAAAAACTCCAGCAATGCCTGTGAGAGGATTTAAGTTATGAGTAAAGGAGATTAGCGGACAAGTTTGGACAACACATTAGGGAAAACCTCCTTAGGTTAGGTAAGATAAGGTTTGATACTATGAGCTGCAGTTTTGGCTTTGTTCAGTGGGTGTGTGATTTTGCAACCTGGCAAGGACATTTTCTCAGTTAAATAAATTCTGGACCAAAACCACGACGCATGGAATTACAGCTATCATTACAATAATATTCTGTTTTATTGTGTATTACAAGTGGTTTATACAGTAGCAGTGCTATCTTAACCAGGTGTCTTTTTGTAAAGACTGATATAAATGAGATTCAGTGATTAAATTAAATGACAACAAAATTAAACAAAAATAACTGCAATATTATTACAACAAAGACTTGTGTGGGTGAAATATTTATTGTATTTCTAGTCCACGCTCTGGACAGAAATCATAATTGTACCAAACAAATGAACACTTAGTGCACACACACTATTTGGTTGATTGCATTGCTCATTTATGATGATGGGAATATGTTGATAATAGAACAGAATATAAAAATAGCTTCTGATTCTTGGAAAATTAAAATCTTACTTAATATCAAAAATTAATTTCTGGATACAGACATTATATGTTATCATTAGGAAGACTTCTGACTTGATAGTTGCACAAGTGAAATTCATGAAAAGGTAATTGCTGAAAAACCTGGCTACTCAGTGGAAAGTTCTGTGGAAGGTAAAACACACCCTGGAATGCTTTAATGCTTTGTGTAGTAAAGTCCTTTCAAGGGTTTGGGGGGAATTCACCAGGTGTGAAGTTGTTCAACGGATCCAGAAAAATTCATACAACTGTCAGATTTGGTGCTTAAAGTGATTCCTCAGCTTTCAAAATCACCTAACCTGGGTTAAGAAGGCGAATACATAAACTGTTGCTGAATCTCAGAGTCACTTTTCAGATGAAAAAAGATTTAGCATTTTATTTGGAAACAAAAAGAGTCAGCGCCTGGAGGGAGAGAAATGTATAAAGTTTTCACAATCTGTAATCATTTGGGAAGCAGTATCATGCGCTACTGTTGGTCCAACACGTTTTTATCAAAATCAAAGTCAGCACATCAGTCCACCAAGGAACTTTAGAGCACATCCCATTTCATTCTGCTGAATTTCATTTTCCACAAGGAGTTGGCACCTGCTCACGCTGCTAAATGTACCAATACCTCTTTGGTTGGCTAGCAAACTCCCTGATCAAGAAAAAGATAAGAGAGCTGGCATTAATGCAGTAATTCATGCAAAAGGAGCCCTGGCCAAGTGTTCAATGCATATACTGACCATATCCTTTCAGTAGACATTTCTCTGTTTAAAGGATTTATTAATTTTTTGTTGTGTATGTATTACTGATTTTTATTTTATTTGCTGTAAGCCACAGTCATCAAAAAAGTTAAAAGGTTAAAAACAAATGTCTACAGTTTTCAATTTTAATTAAATGTTTACTTTCTCTTTCCCGATTATTGACTCACGTCCTCGAAGCTATTTACCTTTTAAATATTTTACAATTATGCTAACATAGTTAGGAAAAGTTGTTTTGACTGAGGATGCGTCGTTTAAAGACTAACATTTTTAACCGCTCTAAAATGTAACAACAACAAACTACCTCTGAAAGTCACACAGCTCTAATTACCAACAACTTCTCCGAAATCGCGTTACGACATCGGGATAACCACATATAACCTGTTATTAGCTTCAATTAGCAAACAGCTAGCGTTAGCAACACAGCTAGCTCATATGTTGATTCTGTCAAGCTCCCGAACAGCTAGCAGTGGCACCTGATTGAGTCAGTGAAAAATAAGTTCAATCGCAGTTAGTATTGTGCATTACAGGTTTACACACTTACGTAACGTTTGAATGCCAGAACTCAGATGATGATGCAGGTTTGGGTGTGTACAGCTAATGTAAGCTGGCTAACGTTGTCCGAAAAAGGGTAAAAGTAGCCAAACTTCTTCATCAGTCAGTGATTTCAATCTGCATTTCTGTTGTATTAAAAGTGAATAACGACGCTAGTGTTGATCCATCCGAGTGAGCAGCCTTATTTACACTGCTAACTAGCACGGCCCTACCAAGTGTTGGCTAGCTGGGTGAATGTTGTTTAGCTGCGGCCGCTTCGGGAGGAGCCCTCCAGTGTTAGCATTTAGGTCGCTAATATTAGCCACTCACCAAAAAGAAAAGAAGGGCAGCCTGGATAATGGGGGTGTTGTCTCCGGCCCGATTTATACGCAGCACTTCAGAGTCTTTTCACAGTGTGCCGACTATCCGGACAAGCACTGAATCGGTAGATTTCGTAAGGCTCCGCGGTGTCCCTCTCCCACTTCTTTCAACTTCCCTTTTCGCATTGTACGAAGGATGATGACAGATCGTATGACTACAACTGACAATCCGCCTGCGTGTCAGCGGCCCGGACCAATCAACTGTTTACATTTATCCAAATTTTAAATAAAATGAGTAATTCCAGCAACAAAAACCACAAAAAAAATAAATAAAATAAAATAAAAATGAGAGAGTTAATAATAACAAATAACAACTACAGGTAGTTCAAGTGGAACATTCTTTTTTTGGGGAGGGGAAACATTTTGCGGCGACTTCGGTTTACATGGTAACCGACGTTGCTAGGCAACAGAACTTGAAACCGTTGGCGGATAAATTCTTGAGATAAAACGTTTCGCTTTTGCTTAACCGAAGAAGCGACGTTGATTTCTTAATGCAAGATGGACGTAGCAGAAGAAAACATCTCAGACCAACTAATATATGATCTGAGCCACCAAAACACATCAAGGGTGAGCCAAGCTTGATGAATTATTTAAAATAGTTTTCGTATAGGATGGCAATTCTAATCTGTGGCACTGGTGAGGTTTATTTAATTCAATTTAAAACAGTCTTTATTAATCCCAAAGGGAAATTAATTATTGGCCTGTCACAATAACAAATAAATCCATTAATCGGATGTTAAACTAAAACAAACTCAATAATTTTCATTTGTTTATAGATTCTCTATTATTCATTTTATTTGTTATTTCTGCTGCTTTATTTATTTATTCTGGATATTTAAAACGTCTTCCAGTTCCGGTGTTAAATTTTCATTAGAATTTAAAGTTTATTTATATCTGAGAATGTGTTCTTGCATTATTATGCCATTACAGTTATATTATTTGAAAACAATCTCAAAACCCACAATATTATCATTTATCACAATAACATCTTTAAATAACTTATTGTCCAGCAAAATTTGCTATCATGCTAGGCCTACTAACTCATATTACCCAAGTTTCTTCCAAGAGTTGTTGTATGCTGAAGGCTGTGGACAGGAGGGATCTCCAGTAGCAGTCAGTATTACAGCACATCTGATGAAGCCTCTGACATATGATACTCTATTGTTAAAAAAGAGGACGCTTTATCCATTTCATTTATTTGTTTTCCAGACAAACTGCAGTTTGATTTTTAAACCACCTATTTAAAATTAACAGAAAGAAACCTTTTAAATATAGGACTCTGTGTGTAAGAAATTCATATCGTATTATGTATTTAATTTTTTTTAACTGAATTACTGAAATAAAGTAAGTGATAGTATTCTAATTTACTGAGATGCACCTGTATTTATTTATTTCATTTGTTTTAGTTTCCACCTAGGAAACTAAAACCGATTGAACACACCGTAAAGGGTTGTCTACAAGAGATTTCATATGTAAGTTTGGATTTTTTTTTTTATACAGAGATCAAGCTGTGGGAGTCAGTTTGTGTGCCTGTGTGTGTGTTTCTTTAGTTTCATTTCAGCTTAATTTAACTTCAATTTCCTGCAATTTTATCTACATGCTCCCACAAGTTCAGATTTTAACAAATAATAAGATTAGCTACCATAACTATGCAGATGATATGCAACTCAACATTGCAATGTCACTAAGTGACTCTGAACCCATTCAAATATTCAACAAATTAATGCGTGAATGTGTCATAACATTCTTCAGCTGAACAGAAACAAAAATAAAGTAATTATCTTTGGACCTAAAGAGTCAAAAGTCATCGCACATCTTTAGCTCTTACAGCTAGAAACTACTGATCAGGGCCAAAATCTGGGTGTAGTGATGGATTCAGACCTGAACCTTCAAAAAAGACAGTTATAGAGTCAGCCTTCTGTCACCTGAAGAACATTAATTAAAGGACCAACCTAAAAATTCACTAAGACAGCTGCAACTTATCCAGAATGCTCACTAAAACTAAGAAAGTAGGGAAAGAACTTACACTGGATCAGAGAATAGACTGTAAAATACATTTGCTTGTTTATAAGTCACTGAACGGCTTAGCACCAAAATACATTAAAGATCTGCTGTTGACGTATCAACTTTTCAGATCATTCAGAATCAGAACCAAACATGGAGAAACAACATACAGTTTTTATGCTTCTCTAAGCTGGAATAAGCTTCCAGAAAGCTGCAAAACTGCTGAAACATTGAGTTCCTTTAGATCACATGTCAAACTCAAGGCCAAATCCGGCCCACCATAGCTTTTTATGTGGCCCACTAGATTCTCAACTAAACACCAAGTGTGGTTAAATACTATGTTATCAATCAAATCAATGCAGTTTTTATCTGATTACTGCCAAACTATATCAATCAGTCCCTCCAGTTTCTTGTGAATTATCATGGAAATTCACACAAAATCAACAAATCCCTGCACTTTCTGCGCTAGTACATAATTGGGAGTTTATTGCAGAGTTTTCTCAAAAATTGTCAAAAACTTTCTTACTTGTACTAAACAGCGGCCTCAGCTTTAGTTGATGTCTGATTATAGTGCAATAAATCACAAAAGCAATTGTGAAGCCCAGGAGGGACTGAAAAGATGTTCAACATTATTTAATTTTAAGAATTTGTTAATATTTTAATACAATACAATACATTCTAGCACAACCGGCCCTTTAAAATCCTTAGCTTGCCTGCTATGCTCCTGCCTGTTTCCTTCTGTGTTGCCTGTCATTATCTTATTTGTTCTTTTGTCATTATTAACTGCATAACTTACCAAACCTGTGCAGACATTTGCACCAAGTTTACGTACAATATACAAAGACAGAAGATTATAATCTGAGACACACTTATTCATGTTTTTTTATGGTGTGATATTATACTTTCTCAACAACCAGCCCCCGACCCCGCCGCTTGTAAAGCACTTCCGCAGCACCGTACGGGCAGGACCAGGAGCCATCAGACGGCCCTTATGGAGGGTGACAGACCCAAAGGTTATCAACGCCATGGTTCATGGCATCAAATCCGACACATCCGACTCTGTGAGAAAAGCACATGCACAAAACATTACACTGGAAAAACACAAAATCTTACCAAGTATTTTTTTTCTTGTCTAGTTTCTTCTGCAAATATCTTAGCCCACTTGAATAGTGTATATATAACTTTTACAAAAGAAATATGAGTTTGTTTTAAGTCAATAATTCCTTAAAATTGATGAAAAAGTACTAGTGCCTGGTAGAAAAGAATGGAAACTAAATTTTAGGTCAAGAAAAATGTGCAGGAATCATTTTTTGGGGGAATTTCTAAATTTGTCTTGATCAGGCCTCTTACAGATCCTATTACTGTGTGAAATCTGGTTACTCATAAATATTTAATCCTTTTGCTTTTCAGAAAAACATGCTGCCAGTTTCAGATCACACTGAATGTCTTTCATTTACTGATAGTAAGGTTTATTAATGTGTGTTACATGATAGTAGCACAGAGAAATTTAGGATCTTTGGTAAGAGGTTCCCAACTGGCACTTCAAAAATAATTAAAACAATGAAACTTGGTCTTTCTGAGCTGCTTTGCAATCAGGATGTTTGTGTGATTTTTCCAGCCGGGCAACTACTTGATATATCCTCCCGAAAAGTCAATCTTCCAGCACAAGATAAATGAACTCAAGGAGTCTGTTTATGCTTCGAGTAAAGTTCTGCTGGGCCGGACACCTGCCCCGTTTTCTGAGCTTCCCGACTGGATCAACGAAGGGACTACATTTGGAGATAAAGTAGTTAGAGGTATCTCATGTTCCCTAATGATACTTTTTGCTTCAAATACCACAGTTAGGGTAGTAACAGTTGACAAAGCATATTCTGGTTCAGTTTCACTGCTTAGTCCTTTTCCGTTCACACCTAACATCAATTAAATGAATCTGATTAAAGGGGCAGGACCATGTAAAATCAATTTGTTTGAGCTTTGCATCATGTTGTAATTCTGTTCCTTCATCAAAAACATACCTAAAGTGTTGCGTTGATTCTTTCATGGATGTTTGAGAAATCCTTTAATCTCCATGGCAACCGTTGTTGCTGTACAAAACACCAGGGTGGACCTACCTCAGCCTCCAAGATTCAGCTCCGCCTCCAAAATGTAGTTTCCAAGCTTCCACCTCACAGAATCTCAAAGAATCTCCCTCTCAGTTCCTTCAGATTAGTCAGCAGCAAGTAGCAAACAAATAGTAATTACTTTTCAGTGAAATGCTAGTAAAAAACAAACAAAAAAATGTGTTAAAGGGTTAATAGCAGAGCACTGTTATGATGACTTCCTGAAGGCGGAGTTTCAGAAAGAGCAGGAGTTTTTAAAGAGACAGAGGTCCAAAATCAAGGCTAAATGTCCAAATTTTCAAAATTTCTGTAAAATCATATTTGAAGCTGCATTTTTGTAACAATTGTAGTTAACCTAGTTACTTAATTGTTCTATAAAATGGCACAACATGTCTGGAAAACACCCCATTAACTTAAAATAATGGGTTGCTGGAATTGTGTTTAGTTAGTGAGTATTCAACTTTGAACGTCACAAACACAAACCTATAACCTCCTTTGTTTTTGGTGCTTTTCAGACCTGTATCTTCACATAGAGGCTTGGATTACTTACCGCAAAATTTTGAGTGATTTCTGCATGAACAAAAACATTTCTAAAAGGGATGTTGTGTTTCGAAGAAGTGTTTAAAAAAGCATAATTACAAACTTTGTTTAAAACATTGTTTTTATGTAAGCAAAATTGAATTAATTTTCAGTCTATTTCTAATTCATATGCATAAAAAAAAACCTTTCATTCTCCTCAATCTGTCTCTGTAAGTGTAGAAAATTAAAAATGCCAGAGGTATTCTATGTATCTAGTCTCTTCAAAATGTTGTGTTAGCTCTCTTAATAGAAAGAATCAGCTATTGTTGAAGTTTTTAATTTTGCCCCGCATCTCTTTCATCCAGAATATGAGATGGGTGAAGTCTTGTTCCCTCCAAAAACAGCAGAGGATTTGGCGTTAGAAGGTCAGGAGGGACAGAAAGCTCCAATCTTTAGTCGCTATTCTGATTTTGTTGATGAATCGTGCATATTCTGAAGTGAAACTTTTTAATAATGTCTACTTGGCTTACTCTCAGCCATGAACATTGGAAGGTTTGATTTTAGTGACGACCATAAAGACAAGACGTTTGGGGATCCCACACCACACTGCAACAATGGCCGTTATACTGCCAAAACTATTCACTGGTTAGGAGAACCATACAGGTAAGTTCTGTACCAAACTTTAGCCACAAGTGTGACCTACACAGAATTTTAGTACCTTTTCAGATTCAGAAGTTTTTCTCCATTAATATATTGTTGCAGGTTTCACAATCCAAATCCTGCTTGGAAGAGATCTGGAAACAAGGAAAAGTTGGCATTGGAAACCGGCAACACCAGCTGCTTGTAGGCTTTTGTTGTTCTTTGGTTAATTTTCCTCATGTCCAACTAAAGTTCCTGATGTTTGACTTTATCCATCCACCAGTCGTGGTAGGAGGAAAAGTCCTCTGCCCGTTCCACCTGACCACACATTTGGATATGTCCCTCCAGTGGATCCGTATGGTAAAAAAAAGCCTTTCCAAGTGCTAAACACAAACTGGGAAACTCCTGAGTGGGAAGCAGAGATTGGCTCTTTTCTTTCCTCCACAGGAGCTGGAGATCTTCTCCACAACGCCAAGCCGGGGACGTTTGCTCGAGGTCCAGATTGGGAGCGAAGCGCGATTGGTGTAGCGAGACAGTTCCTCAAGAGGGTCAACTTTAACAACTTTTCCTGTCTGCTGCAGGCTTTCAGTTATTATGACAAGGTATGGATGAGACTAATACAGGCAAGTATTTGAGCTTTCTATCTTATTTCATTTCACACATACTGAAGAGGGAAGGTAATCTAAAATAATCTCACTATCACAGCTTTAGTCAATATAAACTGTAGATTTTCTTAATTGTTTATTTACCCTCTTTAGTGTGTTTTTATATCTGGCATCTTGTTTTTATTGTAGACAAAGATACATTGTTGGTTTGTCAGCTTGAAGAGTACCAGAAATTAACGATTATGATTCTTTGGGGTAGTAACTAATTACATTTACTACACTACATTTACTTGAGTAACTTTTTGAAAAAAATTACTTTCAGGAGGGTTCTTGTTATGGTGTAATTTTTACTCTTACTGGAGTAAAATTTCTGGTTACTCTACCCACCGTAACTTCACTTTCTGAAGATTTTGCTTATTTTCACCAAAAATTCACCAGAAACAGACACAAAACCTTCAGTTTTTGTTAAAGTTTCATAAGTTTTATATTGAAAGAAGCTAACAGTAAAATAATGACACAGTTCAACTCATGGTGGACAATATTCAATTGTTTTCTGCTGTAATTTTGGCTGCATTATTCCACAAACTTCTAAAGTTTGTGGACTTTCTTGAATCCTGAAAAAGTTCAGGATTCAAGAAAGTCACATAAATGTAGTTTGCTTTAAAATGTGCTGCAATATGTCTATATCACTTTTAAACCCAAATATGAAAGCCATCATATTGATTTTATTCCAACCTGCAATAACACATTCAGTCCACACATTTGGAAGCATTGTAGAGTTATTGGTTATTGTTAGGTAAAAATATCTTAGTAGAAAAGGTTTGTGGTATTTCTCTTTGCTTTCCAGAAAGGAAGGGGCCTGATCGATAGAGAAGATCTGTGGGTAGTTTGTCGTGAGTTCAACCTGACCCTGAATGGCAAAATTCTGGATAAACTGATGGAGTACTGCGATGTAGACAGAGATGGATTCCTCAACTTCGTGGAATTTGCTAATTTTCTAACATATAAGGAAATAATGCCCATCCACGGTTAGTGAGAGAAGACTTAGGCTCAGCTTTAAACCACATACCACCTCTCATTATGTCCCTTACACAGAGTTAAAAATGTATTTTTTCATCTCTGATTCAGTTTTAATTTTCTGGTGTTGTTTCTTTTCTCCTGCAGAGACTTTTTTCGGATTACCTCCAATCAGTATGAATGAGAAGATATCATCAGATTTACCTAAATTTGTTCCCTCGCTGTCCTTGTATGGGCCTGACGACTTGGAGCCAGTGGAGCCAGGCAGCTCAAAAAATATGATCAGGACCATCAGGAGACCCAGATCAGATTCAGACCTTGTATCCTCCACCAGTGATGAGCTGCCCACACTTAGTGAGTCCAGAGCAGGGCTTTTGGTTTGACCGATACTGTGTATTTACTCTAGATTATCTACAAAGTGCTAATTTAATCATTAGTCATTGATTTAACCAAAGCTTTAATAGTAGTAGATAGGACTGAGCAATAAATCAATAAGGATATATATTGCTATAGAGACATCATACAAATATATAATAAAGTTTGATAGAATTTTCAATAATTTCACTGAATTTATCCAGAACCGCACAGCATTCTGGGGGATGTAGGCAGAGGAAAAGGCCTTAGCTGCTCAACCTCTCACAGCTAGCTGACAAGCAAGATTAGTTCCATGAACAAACTCCACTCGCTCTTTGGTTACCTAGCAACCACTTGCTCATTCTTTGGTTGCCTAGCAACAACCTGTTGAGTTAACTTGCGCAGCAGCAGTTTAAGGTTCCACCATCATGCCTCAAAACTGCTTAAAAATAAAAAAGAGCAGAGTGAAAACTGTGAAGGCCACATTGCCAGTTTGTCAGCATTTCAGATATTTAAAACAAAAAATTTATTAATAATCATTAATATCGACTGATATGAAACCCTAAAATGGAGTAAGAGAGTACTAATTATATTTTACACTCCCAACTAACAAAAAAAAAACAGCCAATCACACTATTTGTTTATCACTGAATGAGACAAAGGATGAACTAATCAAATCAACTATATGTTGACCTAATTTTAATTATATTTGCGGATTCCATAACTGATCAGTTTCCTTGTTTGAATCATTTCCTTTTCAGGTGGTCACACCTACGGGATCCCATCCATACGCTACGACCTTCTACCTCCACTTGTCAGACGAATCAGCGACAGAACGGACTACGGGGATTTAGCCACACTTCCAGAGCTCCTGCATCCATCAGTGCCTGATCTCCATGGAGTTGACGCAAAGCATTACTTCGGTCCTCGAACCAAGCAGGAGGTGAGCCGCAAACACAAAGTCGTTTTTTGCTTTTATATTCAGAGTTGGGTATAACCAGTTACATTTGCTCAATTACATTTACTTTATCTTGCTGTACTTTTTGACTCCTTTTAACCTCTCCATCACAGATTGAGGAGATTTTCAAAAATATTGGTGTGAACATTTCTGACGAGACGTTTGAGGAGGCCTGGAAGCTGGCGTCCATGAAGAAACCCAGCGGAGAAGTTTGTGTCGAGTATTTCCGTCAGACACTAAAGGAACTAAATGCAATTTAAAATTATTTATAATTAGGCCTGAGCAGCGAGGCGCTGCGAAGGCCTATTGTAATCAGAGCGTTTCTTCTTTTTATTATTAGGCCCGAGCAGCTAAGCATTGCGAAGGCCTATTGTAGTCATACTGTTTATTATTGTGATTCTGCCACCCTAAAGAGGTGGCTTTTTGGAGGCTTTATCATATTCAAAAGCTCACCAAACTTGGCATATGCGTCAAGTCTGCAAAAAATTCACGTATTTTAAGGTCGTCGCAAAAATCGCATAAGAAACGGCTCAACAGCGCCACCTAGCAACTTTCAAAACACCCTCCTCATGAATTTCGGTACACTTGTAGAGCTCCCCAAGACGCACAGAAAATTCAATTAATGTCATAGTACAACTCAAACAGGAAGTCAGCCATTTTGGATTGAAGTTCCGATTTTGACCCCATTTTGGCTGTTTACAGTCTTCGTATTTGATCGAACTCCTTCCAGGGATTTCGATCGATTGTCTTCAAACTTGGTCAGATTGTTCATAAAGCATGGCCGATTAAAAGTTATCAAAAATTTTAGTTTTTGTGGATGCTACAGGGTGGTTGCCTGCGGTCAAAAGTCGCCTACTCGCCACAAAACACAAAACTGTTATATCTCCTACACAAAAACTCACAGAGGCACCAAACCTACAATGCCACGCCCCCTGAGAACAGGAAGTGTCATACTTTACTGTGAACAGTCTCTATCTGACCCCTTTGACCTAATCAACATGAAACTGTGTCCAGAGACAGAGGACATGTTGGTGTGATATGTGGATTCCAACCCTGACCAGTTTCGATTAAGTAGGTGGGCATGGCGGTGTGGTGAAGTGACCTATAACGCCGTTGCCATACGTTCGGCTCTAAATTCCAAAGTTTCAAGCCGACATGCACCAAACTCACTAGGATCGATCCTTATCCACACCCCAACAGGAATCCATAACAGTCATTAGTGGGCGTGGCCTAATTTCTCAACAGCACCCCCCTAGATGTTTTTAAATGATCTGCCCCAAGCCATGCTTTAACCCAGAATTATGAAACTTGGTATACATGTGTATCTTGTCAGGACCTACAAAAAAGTCTCCTGGAGCCATGTTCCAAATCCAACAGGAAGTCGGCCATTTTGGATCAAAGCCGCCAATTCTTTTTTATAGATGTATCTGATCAAATCTGTCCTACAGCTTTTGAGATACAGACTTCAAAATCACTCAGGAGAGTCTTGAGACATTGAAGGTCAAAAGTTATCACAGGATTGTTCATATATCAAAGCATGTGGGCGTGGCTAAGTGTAAAACTGACTATTCACCATGAAATATCAAGGTGCAATAACTTCCACAAATACTGTAAGGTCACAGCTGCATCACACAATGAGACATTATAGGGCTGGCCTATACTGTCTCATTATAGGCCAGCCCTGATCACATTCACATGGTTAATTGATAACGTCACCTTAGCCCCGCCCACTTCCAACAGGAAGTCACCTGTTTTTTCTACTGGATGCCTTACTTTTCCTCTTTGACTCATTTAGCTTAAACCTGTGCCAAGTCACATACAATGACATGATGATGAATTCTGTCAATGCTGGTTGCTGGCTGAACCATGTGGGTGTGGCCGAATGGCAAATATCAATCCCTCGCCGTTTGCATAGGATTGTCTCTAAATAACACATGCATCATCTGATTTGCACCAAACTTGTTATGATTGACTCTCGTGAATCTCTACAGAGCCCAATAGCATCAAATTGTGATTTGACTCCATCTCGCCCCCTTCATTAATCCATCAGCTATATCTCCTCACTGCATCGGCCGATCTGCACCAGATTTTTTGTGCATCGTCAGGGAGCGCTGCCGAACGCATCGATGCGTATCGCCTGGCGGACAGATGCGGGAACTGTGCGAGAGCGTCTGCGGTGAATGAAGGGCAGCGTCACTAGAGCTCCTACAGTCGGCAGGAGTTGCGAGGGCTGCCTGACGCCGCTTGCGGCTTTAATTACATGTTGCTATTTTTAAAATCTCTTCTACTTTTTTTCATTCTACAACATGTAAGTCTGTAAATTTAAATAAAAAGAAAAAAACACAAATAATTCCTGAATTTAAATGTTTTCTTCAATCGGAGCCACATTATAGTATCTGAACTAATAAAACTGAGTAATTTGTTTAAAATTGGAAGGGATATTTGAGGATCTGAATGAATGAAAACAGTATTTATCTGGAGATTTGACTTTATAAAATGGATGTAAAGTCAAATTATGGTAAATGAAATAACCTTCTGTCACTTTTCAAGGTTTTTCCCTGCAAATCAGTAAACATTTCAATACAAATAAAAAATTAAGCATAAAAAAATTAACACTAAAGTGATAATTTCAGATTATTTTAGCTGAATGTGTGGCGCTCTCAATATTTAGGTTTTATATCGTTTTAAAAAATGTGATACAACACAATTTCTATTAACTGTTGAAATAAGAAGAATATCGCATTAGTGTCTGTGCAATTCATCAATGCTGCCAGCAGAAAAAAGAAAAAAAAATGATGCAGCCACCACCATGCTTGACAGATAATAGTGTGTTTTTAGGATTGAAACCGTCATCTTTTCTTGTCTTTTATTTATTTTTTAGTAAGTACATGCATTTCAGACATTTGAAACTAAAAGTGCAACTCATCTCATTTACACACAGTGATATATTTTGTGTTTGTATCTGTATTTTTGATGATTATGATACAGATTCTGAAAACCCCAAAGTAAATTTCTCAGAAAAGTACACTGAAAAAAAGAGAATGGAGACCCAACTTAAAAAAATAATACTTTAATTTGTTGCATGCAATCGGATCTATTTGCGTTTGTTTAACATGGCAACTTGATTACTTGTATATATTTTTAAAAAAGTTGGATTACTTGGTTTTTTTTTCAGTGTATAACATAGACCAACAAAAATTGATTTTTAATTCAATAATTTTTATGTTATTTCTTAAAGATTTATGGAGAACACATTTTGAAATCATATTAACCAACATTAAACTGAGTGAGACAGATTTATCCCATTAGAAGGGTTGGATTAATTAAATTAATGATGCTTGCTGGCACCCAGCAGCGACTAATCTAAACAAAAAAACATTTAACAGTTAGAAACTACGAGAAAACGTCTCTTTTTGTGTGCTTCACTGATTCACAGGCGTGCTAAATTCTTTCGGGTCTTGACATGAGCCGGGCCAGCAACACTCATTTAATCTCATTACGACTCCATGAGAGATTCAGCTGGAACCAAAAAATAAAAAACCCACGCAAACTTCCAGACACAGAAAAATTAGACTAATCCTCCATGTCTGCCGCTACAAATGGATGAAGGAGCTGTTAATGACAGCAACCTTTCTGTTTTCAGGGCAGGTTTTTGTTTTTATTAATATTGCAGGAGCCAGTTTGAAGAATGCAATGAAACACATTATTCAGAAACAGGTGACACATTTCTAATATTATTTAACAGCCAATGAGGAGAATTCATTTTTCATCAACCATCAGATGAAATAGTGATAGGAATATTTTCTTAAGCCGATATTTTCTCTCTTGCAAAAACAATTAAAATTTTTAAATTTTATAGCACAGTAGCGTCATAAAAAAACAGTACAGATGTTAAAAAAAGATGTATTTATTGGGTGATAAGGTATTTGATAGCCAATCCACAAGTTAGAATTGATTATGCGATCATGTAGCATCCAGATGAATCAATCAACTTAAATAATTGATCAAACATCCATTTACAGAATCCCAGGAAAAGATGGCGTATTTACTGACCTTTTGAAAGAAGCTAGTTATGAACGTTTTGAGGATAACCAGTAAAAATGCAACAAAAACTTACACAGAACAGAAGAAGTTTTGCTTTTTACTTTTGAAAATCTAAAAGAAGTTGAGACTAAAAAGTATGCAGACTTAATTTCCCAGCAGGACTTGAATGAATCAAATCAATACTTCGTTTTTGATGATGGAATTGCATTAAAATATAATGTAAAGCTAAGAAAGTCAAAATTTTCCCTTTAAAAACTTTAATTAAATCATTCACTTTTAAATTAAATGACTGAAGCTTGTTTAAGGTCATTTATTATATTTTATGTAATGTACAGGGGCAGAAGCTGCTGAACTGGTGTTAACCATCAACTTGATTTCCTCTTTTGTTAGAATACAGTGAACCTGAATGTGTCTGTTGTGAAGTCAGCCTGCTGGACCTGAGACGAACACAGAAGAAGATGAATAAATTTGAATGACATGTTTTTTATTTTCTTGATTGCATCAAAGTGACTTTTTTTCACTTTGTTGTGTGGTTTAGCAGTTTGTTTCGCCTCAATTGTTTTTAAAGGTAAGATTTTTTTCCTTTTTAAATGCAGCTGAATCCCAAATTCACATTTTGTACAGATGCTTCCTTGTTTTTATTTCAGCACTTAGCAAGCTCCACAGGTAAGCCATGCATGTTTATTCTGAATGTATGTATTTTCACATATTTAAATGCAAATATGCAGCAGCCCCCACATTTGTTGGCAGCCAAAGATGTAAAAAAATAAAAGGCTCAAGTTAATCTTTTACTGCAGAAACATAATCTTTTTTTTGGTTAGAAAAATTCATGTAAATTCCTTCAGAGGGAAAAAAAATTCCCATTTTTAAAAAATCACAAATTTCATCCAAATGTAACTGAAGCTGTCATGATTCATGTTCTGTCCTGCCCATGCTGTGTTAACACTCATTCAACTCACCTGCCACGCCTGCTGATTGCT